>JAQLOM010000020.1:9455706-9466873 GCA_030068315.1 Chrysichthys thysi
ACACACACACACACACACACACACACACACACACACACACACACTCACTCACTCACTCACTCACTCACTCACTCACTCACACCTACGGGTAGTTTAGGGTAGCCAATCCACCTAATGTGCATGTCTTTGGACTGTGGGAGGAAACCGGAGTTCCCGGAGGAAACCCATGCAAACTCCAAGGCACATAATAATATAAATAATAACATGATTTGTAAATGTAGATACAGTATACCCTGCAGGTATGTTTGCCATATGTGTGATGTTGAATGAAATGAGACAGAATTTGTACTGTAAGGGAACACTGAACACAAACATTATCCTGCATTTGTAACCATTTGTATTATTTATAATTTATCATTTGTAAGTCAGTCTTAGTAGAAGATAGCTATTGGGTATTGGGTATCGAAAACAAAAACATGGGTGCATACATTTCTATATATACATTTCACCTTTGCCTGATGTTAGAAAGTTTTTCAGCTCTTAATGTGTCTTTTAACTCAGCCCTTTTAAAAGTGCGATTTCTTTACAATTTAGATCTTTTTATTTATGTGTTTATTTATTTTACCAAAAAAACAAACAAAATTTTTTTTGGCTGATCAGCATTTAATTGTGAGGTTATGAAACCATTTGCTCCGGAGTCATACGTGGCTTCCATGTAGTATCTGGTCATGTTTGTGCTGTTGCAGTTGCCCTTCTTGACCCCCCCCCCCCCTCACATCGCCTCATGCTCCGTCTCAGCGCTCATCTTTCAGCAACGTGCGAGCACATTCCTCTCCGATCCGCTCATCTCAGAAATGCAACGCAGGTGATGTCATTCGGACCCCACAGCACCTGTGATTGGTTAGTGGGGCGCTAAGCGGAAAGGCCCACCCTGAACAATAAAACTTATTGTGTAGCCAGTTCCAACAGGGAGCCCAGACTCGCCGCTGTCCCTCTGCCTCGGATTATTTAGCCATTTTTAAAAAGCACTTTTTTATTATTATTATTATTTTTATTTTTTTTTTTTACCAAATTATTTCATACTTAAAGCATGGTGAGCTTTTCATTCCTTTTACATGGCAACATTTTCCAAATAAAGGACCCTTCCAATATACTTCAAATGTATTTCTAATGTTTCAACCCCCCATCCCCCCCCCCCCCCACCACCACCATTTTTTAAATTACATAATCATTTCCTGATGGAGGTTAAGCCTAGAGCTGCGTTTAAGAAGAGTTTCATTAATAAATTCCCATCAGCCTTATAATTTAGCCTGGTCGCATTCCTTTAGCTGATGTAATTGTTTATTTTTAGCTATAAATTGAAACTGGAAGATTTCTGAGTCTTTTATCTTCTTACATCCTGTCTGTTTCGAGGTTGTCTTCGGTACTTTTGTAAACTACTCAGAACAGTTTGGTCATCCACGCTCAGTTTCGGATTAAGGACACGTCCGACTGTACGTTTTCATCTGAGATTGTCGGTTACGTCATCGTTGTGGTATTTGCATGGTCTGAGACTCTGGACCATAGTAGTCATTGCTTTTCAGGCATTTTGCATATTTTGCATAAATATTTATCTGAAACCATCGCCTGTTTTTAGCTGCCAAACAAAAAAAACCAAAAAAAAAACCCACTACAAGCAGCATGTTGCTCAGATCAGACTTTTTAAACATTTCCATCCCAGTTTTGATGCTGTACAGTTCTCATAACCTAGAAAAAAAACAACTTTACCAGTGGTATTTCTGGATAACTGGCTTGAGCGAGACAGAGAACGAGTCTGGCATTGTTCCCTCGGCAAAACAAAACTTTTCTTTTGCATTGTTGTCCTGTCTCCATGGAAACATTTGGTCACGACAGAGAAGGGAAATATTTGGGTCATGCTGGACTCCCGGTTTGTGTGCTGTGTGAACTGTGAATCCTTGCAGTCTTTAAGTATGTTGACCATTTGGCACTTTGACCGATTGTTGTCCTGACCATTTCCTGAGACAACATCCTGACTTCGTTCTAAGCAAACAGTGAAAAGAGAGTGAGGACAGACTTTGGGAGGAACGACACCCCCCTAGTCAGTCCCCTCCTCCTCTGCCCAAACAAGGCTAGAACAATTCTGTGCCTTATATGGGAGGATGATATCACCAGCTTGTGGAGCAGTGCCTTTCCACACAGCGTTCACCTTTCATTTTGCACTGATGACATGCTTGGAATGTGATGGCCAATTCTGCAGGGAGCCGGGACCTTCGCTCGACCCTGCTGAAGTCCTAACGGCTTGTGAGGACAGGCAGAGCTGAAAACTCTCTAAGACATGGACTCACGTGGAATACATCATAGTTAGCGGGTGAGTTTGAATTGCGTTTGGATTTGACAGATGTTGAGGATGTGAACACTCTGGTGGGTACAGGTTGGATTTAGAGTTCTGTTTCAGGACCTTGTGATGTCTGACACTAAATACGCTTGGCGAATAACGTCAAATTAGGCTTCCCTTTCATCTCTAATGGGGTCTGGGGCACTTGCAGTGGATTTATTGTGCTGACATAAAGGTCCCCTGCAGAGCTGAAGCAGGGTAAACATTTACCACCATCACGGATGGCTGCTTTTTAGGTGCTACTGACTGCAAGGCATGTTTATGAGTTACAGAGGTTTAGTAGAAGTGGTTCATGCCATGTTACTTTGTACAGCCTTACAGTGCTGTGATCGTGCAAGCATGTGAAACGCATTAATCTGTTGTCAGACACAATCACATGAGGGCTCAGGATCAGCTCTAACCCCTTCTTTGTTCTCTGCTGTCATACTTTTTCCCTTTTCTTCTTCTCTGCTTTTGCATCCCACTAGCATTTTGCGATGATGTTATTTAGGCATCTGATCGAGGGTTCACAGGACTGACATATGTGGGCTCCCTCTTTGTCAGGTAAACACCTGAGATACAAGAAAATAGCGTGAGGGAAAAAAACCCGAACATTGTTTTGCGTACTTTTCTGTGAAACGCCGATTCACGAAAGAAACGCGGAAGACTAGTTTCTGTTATGACTTTCCGTCAGTTTCAATAGATTTTCTATTTCCTGTGTGTTCCTCCCAGACTAAAGAAACTGTTGGAGCAGGAGAAGGCATACCAAACCCGTAAAGACAAAGATCACAGCAGGCGGCTAGAGAAAGTGAGAGAAGAGCTGGTGAAGCTGAAATCATTCGCGCTGATGCTGGTGGACGAGAGGCAGCTCCACATTGACCAGATAGATCAGCAAAGCCAAAAGATCATGGACCTCAGCAAAAAGCTGCAGGAGAGAGATCAACATCTGGAAAGTGTCACCAGCAAATACAAAGAGGACAGTCAGAGAATTCAGAAGTTGGAAGTGGAGTTGGAGCATAAAGCTGCTAAGTTCTCACACGAACATGAGGACATGATAAACAAGCTCTCCAGTCAAGAGACCCAAAACCGACAGTTACGCACAAAGCTGGCTGGGCTGTCTCGGCGAATTGAGGAGCTGGAGGAAAGTAACAAAGCACTTCAGAAATCCGAGGAGGATTTGCAAGAGCTGAGGGAGAAAATCAGCAAAGGAGAGTGCGGAAACTCAACCCTCATGGCCGAGCTTGAAACTCTCCGTAAGAGAGTGCTGGAGATGGAGGGGAAGGACGAAGAGATCACGAAGGCAGAAGCACAATGCAAAGAGCTGAGGAGGAAGCTTCAAGATGAGGAGAATCACAGTCATGAGCTGAGACTTGAAATCGAAAAGCTACAGAAAAGGATGGCAGGCTTGGAGAAACTTGAGGGGACGTTTAACCTGAGCAAAACAGAGTGCACCCAACTTCATGTAAGCCTAGAACGGGAAAGAAACTTGACAAAGAACTTAACCAAGGAGCTGGAGACTGTTAAAAATCATGTTAAAGAACTTCAGTGTGCAGAGGCAAGGCTCGAAAAGGCTGAAAGTAGCTTAAAAGATGATCTGACCAAACTTAAGTCATTTACTGTAATGTTAGTGGACGAGAGGAAGAACATGACAGAAAGAATTAAGCAAGAGGAGCAAAAAAGTGAAGACATGAGCAAGCTGTTTAAGGCTGAGCAAAGCAAGGTCATGGAAATCACAGAGAAGCTGATTGAAGAGAGCAAAAAGCTCTTGAAACTGAAGTCAGAGATGGAGAAGAAAGTGTCAGCGCTCACAAAGGAGAAAAACGACCTAAGGACTAGACTTGCTAGTGAAGAAGAGAAACAAAATGATCTCAACGCAAAGGTTAACCTAATGCAAAAGAGGGTGGACTGCTTGGAGGAGGCTGAAAGAAAATCCAGAAACAGACCTGATGTAGACAAGGCGAGACATGCTGATGAAAACAACAAGGTGAAGGAACTAACAGAGGAGATCGATCGACTGAAGAACCGCCTGAAGCAGCTAGAGGTTGTGGAGGGTGATTTGATGAAGACGGAGGACGAATATGATATGCTCGAAAAGAAGTTCAGAACAGAGCAGGATAAGGCCAATGTCCTTTCTCAGCTCCTGGAGGAAATGAAGTCACAGATTGCTAGAAACAAGGCCATCGAAAAGGGCGAGGCTGTGAGCCAAGAAGCCGAACTAAGACTGAGGTGCAAGATGGAGGAAGCCAGAAGCAGAGATTTACAGGCAGATGTCCTGGCTCTTAAGGAGAAGATTCATGAGCTGATGAACAAGGAGGATCAGTTATCTCAACTTCAGGTCGATTACACAGTTCTACAACAGAGGCTCATCGACGAGCAGGAGAAAAAGAAAAGCATGAGCCAACAGATCCTAAACCTCACCAAAGAGTTAGAGGTGACGAAGCGATACAGCAGAGCTCTTCGGCCTAGCATGAATGGAAGGAGGATAGTGGATGTCCCTCTTACTTCAACAGCTGTCCAGACAGATGCACATGCTAATGAAGGTCTTGAAGAAGAGACCCCAGCGGTATTCATAAGGAAATCCGTCCTGGAAGAAAATCATGTGATGAGCAATTTGAGGCAGAAAGGTCTTAAAAAACCAGCAGTGCTGGACCGTTATCCACCTGCATCTGGAGAACTAGGCAAAAAATCCTTGATTCCTTGGATGAAGAAGAAAGAAGCAAGTGCTGATGCACACGATGGCTTAGACAAATTGCCCTATAAAGTTAATGGTGACGCGTCACTTCAACCACCCGAGTTAACCATGTCGCAAAAACCAGGCCAACCACTGCACATCAGGGTGACTCCAGATCATCAAAACAGCACTGCCACCTTGGAGATCACTAGTCCTCGTGCTGAGGACTTCTTCTCCAGCACAACAATTATACCCACTTTAGGGCTGCAGAAACCACGGATAACCATAGTTCCTAAACACACTACCGTGTCACCAAAGGGCAGCTACGACGTCATGGACAGGACCAAGTCCCCAGTCACCATTACTACCATTTCTAGAGCCAAGTCCCCAGAAGGAAACAAGATCTCCTCCCCTGACTCTCCAAGCTCTCCCGTCTCAGTCATCACAGTTAGCACCAGCCCAGTCATGCAGGCGCCTGTCTCTCCAGAACCTCAGGAGACCTCAAGCATGGGCCGAGCTGTGTTCAGGGTGACCCCGGAGAAGCAGACGGTGCCGGCACCACTCCGCAAATACAGCTCCAACACCAACATCATAACAACAGAAGACAACAAAATCCACATTCACCTAGGGAGTCAATTCAAAAGGTCTCAGGACTCTGGGAGCAGTCCCACACTCACAGTAAGGCCTCTGAACGTATGCACCGAGAGCAAGGAGACACCCACTACGGGAACTGTCCTGCGTTCCCCCCGACAGTCGTCCACTGCTTCAGGGAAAACCACGCCTGGAAAGATGACAAGCAGCATCACCATTACCCCCATCACATCTGCCGCTCCTTCCAGGCCAACCCAGTCTGTGGTGAGTGACCATAAAGCACACATAGAAAATGCCATCCTTTGAGCCACTTGTTTGCTATTAGTTATTTATCAGTTAATAAAACTGTGTGACTCTGTGACCCTCAACAACATAATGATGTGCAATCTTCTACATTACAGTTGCTTCTGAATTGTTTCAAAATGATATCAGGGGGTGTCTGCTCCCTAGATAGATCTCTGTCCAGGTATAGATAAGTGCAATACATTCCCTAACATGTGACTGTTAACTAACCCTGGAATGTCCTGTTATGCCAATTCCACCCAAAAACGAGTGGAATTCTTTTCACCGATTGTTCAAATACTTTTACTTGGCACCAACTGACTGATCCCTCATATTTAACCACGAAGTTGGCCTGAACTATTTGCCTAGCACTTAGCATTAGCTAGTCTACATGTGTGAGCAGACGCGAGCTAACATGCATATCCTAGCACAATAAGAGTCTCTACTAAAACAAGCACAGTAGCTAATGGAGAGCTGGATCTCTAAGGGTATTCTCTTATCGACTCTTGCGGGTACGTGGCGTATTGTAAAGGTCACACGTTAAGCACGCGGTTTGGAGATATTTGTAGAATAATCAGCCTTTCGAATCCTTGAAAAATGATTCATGCAGTAGCTTGAAGCATCAGAGGATGTGTAATATACTGGATGGCCATCCCTTTGTATAGTTTAACCATGACCGTGTTGGGATGTATACACAAATGATACCAAATTGTTTTCAAATAAATTAAAGGAAATTTTAATCTGCAACAAAAGGGGCTTGCCATCTTCCCTGAGATGCCTCCTCCCTATCTGTGCGAACTACACATGACTTGTGGGGTGGCTTTTAGTGAAAGGAGTGGATTTGAGAAGCTCCGTTCTGGCTGGGGGATTATTTTCAGGCTTGTCAGTGTAACTGAAAAACATCCGTTGCATAGCCGTATTGTTTTTTTTATAAATTTTAAAGTCACTTGATTATAACAAGTGTAGAAGCTACACGTGCGAACGGCATTTTACTCTAGATTTCATTCAGAAATGGTGACAAAAATGCTTTAGAAGCATTTATATGACATTTATATGACTTTTCTTTCTTTCTTTTTTTTCCATCACCAGTCCGGGACGGATGTGCAGTCACCTCGGACTTGCTCGGCAACACGAATCCCTATGTCAAAAGGTATGAAACCGGGCAAAACTGTAATGGGTCTCGCTGCAGTATCCAGGATAGAGTCTCGAGCTGAAAGCCAGTCAATGAAAATTGAACTGAGGAAGTCTGCAGTGCAAGTGATCAGCTCAGTGTCCACAGCAGGGGGCAAGAGCTGAGTGTCTGGCACTCTGTAATAGCTAAAGTTAAATGATCTATGCACTACAGAGCCCCTGATGTACCTGATTAGTTTAAAGTGGAGATGAAAACCCATGAGGACTCTCTAGAGAAGCACTTGATACCAGATACCATCCTTATTATCTCTGTTTATAAAAAATGTGATTGTGTTTGTATTTTAAATACATGGTCTGCAAAGTATATAGTATGTATATAGTCTTGTATATACATACTAGTTAATGTATATAGAGTTGAACATACTGAACATACTGTTCTTTGGCTTGAATGCAACATCATTTCCTTCAGTAGAGCACAATGTTAGGCTACTAACCCCGCAGCTGGGTTTTGGTTTTCTTAATTGTTTTGTCTTATCATTTTCATTTCTTGTTTTGTTTGACGTGATAGTTGCTAGTGGAGGTTTCCGGAAAAAAAAAAAAAAAAAAAACCAACCAAAAAAAAAAAAAAAAAAACACCCAAAAACAAAATATATTTAATATAATCTGTTGTCTTTGATTCACTTGTGCCAAAGCTAAATAAATGGAAAATTTTCATCCTTCTGCTTGAGTACATTGCATTTTACTTTTAATGTTGCACCATTTTCATGTGTGGTAAGTTGCATAAAACCTGCAATGGGAAACCTCCATTAGGTGTACCACGATGCAATCCATAATACTTTCTTTAATACTCTCATCTCCATAAACAATGATATCGCACCATAAAATGCTTCACTTGAGCATGCAGTACTCATCAAGAGCAGTAGCTTTCACCAAACGGGTCAAGCATTACGCTACCGAGAGCGCGTTAAAGATCTAAAGCAGATGATGCGAGGAAATGACTGGCAATCTTTTTTAAAAGTCAACTTTCACAAGAGATGTATGCACTGTTGCAGGACGTACAGTACGAAGAAATCCCACGCTTCTTCTCAAAACTGAGCATATGGGTATCCTGCGCCACTCTCTGGTCATCGATTGTACGTGAAACCTATTTGGTTGACTTAGAGGGCAAAGTTTGGTGGAATTTTGCTAAATATCAGACTAGATAAAAAAAAAACAGATACACCAATGTTTTGTGTGATTTTTTATATTTGATCGCATTTGTGTGGCGGCCTGGGAAACCGATTCAGATGATGCTGTGCCTGAATTCTGGCAAAAAGCCTAAAAAATAAAAAGATTTTGGATTTCTCTTTACACTATACTTTGGCACACTATAAATATTTTTCCAAATGTTATTTATTCATTTATTTATTATTATTATTTTTTGCGTGTAGGTTATTTTCCCACAGCGATCATGTTGGGTGGGGAGCCAGTTAACCGAATGAGGTGGTGAAAACACTCAGTCTGTCCAAAGATATTTAAAACCTTGCTAACTACAGTGAACTGTATGCGTGTAACCTATGTGATTTATGTACCTGATTGTGAGGATGTAAACATCAGGTTTCGATCATTATATTGTATAGCTACTATAGCTGTAGTGAAATGAACACAAGCCTAATCAAATCAGTTTATAATCAGAGACAGGCAGCTGTCGAAACATCGACTTGAAATGAAGGAATCTATTCACGGTTTTCAAAACCATATACAGCAGAAAATGTTAAAAGGTCACATTGAGAAGGATTTTCCCAGGCCACCACACAAATATAGTCTAGCGCTCCAAGACTCCAGACTCAGTGCCCTACCTACACTTAAAAATACACCACACATCTGCAAATTCTGGAGACAGAAGATGAAGTATGCCAGAGGAGTAAAAGAGGCCACCGAAGCCAAGCCATCTTTGAAGAACAGGTTTTAAAGCAAGTAATTTTCTCATAGTGACAATTTTGCATATCCACGCTGAGATGATCAACATATGAACTTGCCAAGCTTCATGATGTCATCCATGTTTATCACAGGTAGGGTTTAAATGCTGGGGAATTTCCCACCATTCACTAGAACTGATAAAGATGAGCTCGACAAGACAACACAAGTCTGGACTACTGGGAGATGTTCAAAATGTCATTCACAACAACAAAGCAGCTCGATATTATTCTTGGATGCGTCACTGATGAACCAGAGGATCAGTCGACGCATACAGAAGTGACAACACTGAACATGTCTGATTGGTGAACACATATTCTGATGTTGTAAGCCAGCCACTGGGAATCTGTCTAAAAATGCACATTAGGTAGCATGAAATGTCTTGATGATGCTGCCATCTCCTGGTTTTTGTTAAGAATATAGTGACAGCGAAAAATAAAAAATAGAAAATCTACATCACTGACGTTGGTTTTGTCAGATCTCATCACAGCAAGCATTAGATGGTGACGAGGAGGACCATTCCACTGATCTAAAGCAGCTACTAATCTGTGTGGTCACATTCCATGCATCTCTAATCAGTCTCCATTCCTTCATATCATCAGCCGTGAGCCATTTTGCCTTTGAAAATTTATTTCCTATTTCCTAATTATGTTCCCATCCATTAACTAGCACCAGCTTTTCACCAGTGTGCTGCTCGTGATATACCTGTTTTCTTACCAAATCTGTTTTATTGTTTTTGAGAAGTAAGAATATTTTGTGGGGAAAAATTAAAAAATCAAATTTATACTTGATACACTTTAGCTCAAGACACATTTGGTTTCTGATGCTAGCTTCTCACAGTGGAACTGGAGCTACGCAACAGAGCTAGGAGGCTAACTTAGCAAGTAAAGAAAGCCTATCTCAGGCAAAACATCTTTCCATATGTCTATATCTTCACACGGATGTGTCACACAACATTGTTAAGCTACATAATCACCACATACGGTAGCTTTACTCTCCAGGTCTGTTCACCACCTAGCAATGTTATGTTCCACTGCTCCGTAGCATCCATTTAGAAATATTAGAAATACACTTATAGCATACATTATTCTTAAAATATGTGATGCATCATAAGGGCAGATGGAAGTAGAAATAAAAGATATTGAACTCAGGGACAATATAATATTAATAGCGTTTTTGGTTCACAGCTAAAAACATTTCACCGTACTACACCAGGGAGCATAAAACACGGAACGTCCTGTTGGGAATCTAAATATTCTCTTAAACATATTTTTTTATGTCGGAAAAACCGAGTCAGGAACGTGTACGTAGGGGAAACGTAAAATGGGTCATTAGGACATGAATAGAACATAAAGGGTTAACGATGATACGATATTGCAATGTGGCACAAGGTGGTTTTGAATAATGTAGGCTTCCATCAGGTGGCTCTGTGGCACATGGTGATAGATTGTCTACCTCACAACTCCAGTCCCTGATTCGATCCGGAGAGTGGCTTACCGTACATGTACATGAGTTTCGCATGTTAACCCCATGTCCATGTGTCCTGGTGTCCCATGAAGGACAGATGTCCCATCCATGGGGTTTTTCCAAAAAAGGCTCGAGATCCATCATGACCCTGCCCAGGATAAAGCAGTTGCTGAAGATGCCAATAAAAGAGACTTCCATTACTTTTTATTTTAATGCTTTATTGGACTCTGACATTTATTCCTTGCAGCTTTTGTTGCATTAGTGTTTAAGACTTAGTGCCAGACTTTTTTTTCTAATTGATAAACTCATTTGCATGTTCTCCCCAAGTCTGCGTGGGTTTCCTCGAAGTACTCTGGTTTCCTCCCATAGTCCAAAGACATGCACAGGGGATTAGGCTAATAGGCTACTCTAAAAAAAATTGCCCATAGGTGTGAATGTGAATGGTTGTCGGTCCCCTGCGATGGATTGGTGACCTGCCCAGGGTGCAGTGGCCTGGGACTTGGATAGCCGTGGATTGTCTTGCGCTCGAGGCTCCATGGGTGATCAGATGAAACCGAACAGACTACTCTAAAAACTACAGTGAATCTGGCGTTACACAATTGAACTTTTTGACCACATAACGCATGGATGTTGATGTGGATTGTTATAATGGCACTATCCAGTGTCACCCAAATGACGACGGGTTCCCTTTAGAGTCTGGTTCTTCTCCAGGTTTCTTCCTCTTGTAGTCTCAGGGAGTTTTCCCTTGCCACCAT
>JAQLOM010000020.1:9505903-9519764 GCA_030068315.1 Chrysichthys thysi
ACACACACACACACACACACACACACACACACACACACACACACACACACACACACACACACTTTTGGGTTTGCACAGTGGGAGGTTATAGATGATGGAATGTTACCCAGGAGATGAGCCTGCTTGCTAATGCAACAACCATCTATTGGGGGAGGCTGGTGGAAATAAACAAACTGATTTCCATTTGCCAAACCAGTGGAATTTCAGACACTTGTTATCATTGCTCAATGCCGTTAGCGCCTTTGTATGTTCCAGCTGCTCCTATCTGGCTGCTCTGAGTAATGCAGCTGTGATATTTTCAGTCTCCGTTATGGCAGAAGGCAAATCTTATGCAATGACATTTTCCCCAAATCACACTTCATAATGTGCAGATTTCCTCCTCGCTGTGTGTGGGAGAGAAATTTCTTCCTTACTGTTTCATTTGGACATGAATAAACTCGTGTAAAAAAATATGATTAAGGGTGACATTCAGGAAGGCAATGTATGTAAAGATGCAACTAAAAACGTTTTCATTCCAGTAAAGACCTACATTGTCTAACTTTTATTTTTTTTTAAACCAGGCTTTAGCTTGACAAATAACAGGAATCAATAGTTGTATCCAGGGGCGTAGATTTGCTATTGACATTGGTGGGGACCTATTCACCCCCCCCAACTTGCTCGTAGATGCGGGACGGCGTTAAAAAGTTGCGAGCGGCGTGGGGGGGTTCTTAGCAGGTTCATCGCTCTTTTTTTTTTAATTTTTTTTTTTTAAGAGAATAAAAAATTAGTGGTGGGGACAAATCAATGATTGCTGGATATTGGTGGGGACGCGTCACCTCCGTCCATGCCAAATCTACACCCTTGGTGGTATCATGTGTTTGAGGTTCAGAACATCATATCTAATTAGAAGTGTTAATTAGCTTTGTTAATGCTAGCTTTGTAGATTCCCCAGCCTGGCCTTTGGGTCTAACCCCTTGCTCTGTTTGTGCTCCCGTAGAGCTTGGCTCTCCAAGAAACCTGCGAGTTTTTGACGAGGGCATATCGTCAATGCAAGTGGAATGGGAGCCAGCACCGGGTCAGGTGCAGGAGTATGTGGTGTCCTATCAGCCAACCGAGGGTGGAGAGAAAAAAGAAATGTCAGTAAAGAGAAGGTCCACCGTGCTGAAAAACCTGCAGTCTGGCACCGAGTATCAGATTTCTGTCCTAGCTCGCTACTCCTCTGGCCTTGGTCAGCCCCTGGATGGCACTGGTACTACTCTTGATGGTGAGTAGATGATATTAATATCTCTGAGGGTGTGCCTTTTGTTTGAGCTAATAAAGCACATCATGTGTCAGTGCAGTAGGGTTCATAAGCCTGTCTACATGGTTGAGTACATATTGGTTTCAATGTGCAAGCCAGCTTCATGCAACTGGTCTAGTGTGTCCGTCCATTCCAGTGACTAGTTTGGTCCATTTACCTTCATAACAGACTGAGAGTTTCCATGTTTTTTTTTCTTATGTAAAAATTTAAATATTGTCCTTGGAGGTGGAGATGTGGGGTGGGCACAAGAATATAGCTTCTGGATCTGCTCAACCAGAAGCAAACATCTCTTTGAGAGTTACTGCATTGACCTATTGGAGGTATTGAGTCCAATTTCTAAGTTGATATTCCCTACGTTTAGAGGACCTAGTATGGAGATGTCAACTAATTAATATTAATTGAAAAATGGAGGGTTTGCTTATAAATTTTAATGACTGTTACATGATGTCACACAGAACAGGAAAGTGGGGAAAGATGGCTTATCACAGTTTCTTAAAACTACATATACATACATTTTAAGAGTCAAAATCGCTTGAGATATATGAGACACTCCTGATACTCTTGACCAAGCCCACCTGATTCCAAAGAATATTTGACAAATTCCACACACTCCAGGACTAATTATTTTAAAGTCGCTTTAAAATCGAATACTTTTAATGATCTTTGTTGCTTATTTTAACCAAAATGGTCATTAAAAGACTGTGACCTGGATATGCATTTCACAGCGCTGCAGAGGAAGCCAGTTTCATGGAATGCTTCCCCATGTTACTGAAGTTAAGCTTTAATCCTTTTGTCCAGCGAGCTTCATATCTGACTACTCACTCCCATCCGCATGAAAGCGAAAACCACCTACGGAAAGTGCTATAGTACAATACATTTGCTTTTATGCATGGAAATGCATTCTTAGGCCAACGACGGACAATATGCCCAGCAGCCAACCGCTCCTCATTCAGGGTAGGTTAGAGCTTTGGGAGGCTGATTGAAAGCAGAATGACATGCAGTACCAAGAACTTGCTTTTATTATCCTTGCTGGTGCTGCGCCCATGACTGAACTCTGGCTTAGGCGGAGCTGGAATTTGGCCTGGCCAGGGCAGCGCTGTGTGAGTGGTGATAGTAGTGGTAGCTAGGGGGATGGGTTATGGTTATGAGTCACTTTCTCCTGCAGTGTTGGACCTTGTGCGGACTTGTTAGGAATGTAGCAGATCTGTCCTCAAGCTTTGGCTGATGGGTCCTTTTCTGACGTAATCGGACAGACTTAGTCTCTTCCTGCCGTTGGTCCCTTGAGCCATATGGAAGGGATTTGACCAATTCAGCATCTAAAGCCCTTTGATTATGATATATTGTGATGTTACTTCTTCCGTCCATCCATTGACAAACAGAGAAAGTTTCAGTGCCAATCTGACTGAGCTGTGATCTTACAGCTGCTTGCATAATCCACTTAACATGCAGCTGCTGGAACTAAGATCAAGTAAAACTTTGTTTTAGAAAAGGTTTCATGCCTAACTTCTAGCAGTGAAGAAAGAAATGAAGGCTCCAACATACTCGAGCATTTCCTGGCAGTGTGGATCATAATGAATGTTTAAGCGAGACGTCCTGCGCCTTCCTGCATCCAAGAGCTCTGATCTCATAGATAGGTTGCACAAGTCAATAAATGTGAATATGCTGGAACAAAAATGCAGCAGAAGGACAATAGGAGCAGGGTTGGCTATTTGAAAGGTATTTGCATGCCGAACTTCCAAACGTGGAGAAAGAAATGGTGTCACCGACCTATTCCAGCACTCCACTTAGTTAGGAATGTTTAGCAATAGTATAAGAAAGAGACACGATCGATCTTACTGATGTCTTGATGACTTGTCCCATGCAAGAGCTGCGGTTTCATAGATTGTCCAGTCTAATAAACATGTATGTAGTAGATGGGCACTAAAAAGCTTGAAAAGATGCAAATTATTTCACAGATACTTAAAGAACAATGAGTGTTTTGCACTGCATTAACCTTTTGATCCCTTCCTCCTTCCAAAACTTGTGATCGTCTTGTCGTCTTCCTGCCTAACTTTTAGATGCAGTAAAATAAATGGAGGTGTGGAAATATTCCAGGAATCCCCATTTCCTTAGAAAATAATGTGGATTCATTAGCACTTTTAGTAGCACCTTTGTTACCTTCCTCTATCCAAGAGTTTTGATTTTTACAGATATTTGCTCGATCCAGTAAGCAGGAAATGTCTGGAACTCAGTAAAAGGCAAATGCGAAATGTTCAGAGTTTTATAGGTTTAACTTCCACAAGTGGTGAAAGAAGTGAAGGCTTCAACATATTCCAGGACTCCACTGCTAATTAGAACATAATGGCTGTTTTAGCAATACCTTGACCCCGAGTACTTTCCTTTATCCAAGAATTGCAATCGTTTGAAGACATTTTAAGGCCTAACTTCCAGACGTGGGGGAAAAAAACTAAGGCTCCTGACATATTTCCGGACTCCTGAGTTTTTTGGATAATAGTAGGAGGATTTTGACCTTTGGTGGGGTATGGAGCTCACTGGTGGGGTGTGAACAGGCTTGTTGACAGCAGCAGGCCACATGGAGGAATTGTAGACTGCAAGGGTCTGTTGAGAAGATGCCAAACTCATGATTTATTTTTGCTGTCTCTTAAGTACTTGCTCTGTGGAAAGATCTTTTTCCTTTGTGGTGGGCAGAAACTCTAGCCTTACCTTGATAAATTGGGGAAATCACAGCCAAAATGCACAGAAGACTAAGATGCTCATAAGGTCAGTTCAGGATTCTTGGGGGGGGGAATACAATAGGAATCTATTGTAGTGCAAAGAAGACTCCAGGAATTCAGTTTTTGCCATACGGGGAGATGTTCTGACAGGTCAGTTACAGACATCACCGCAGGGAGATTCCCAATACGAATAACTTTTCGATGACATTTATCGCAGATGAAAATCTGGTGTTGGCCATCAGTGCTGAATGTAGGTCCGTTGTCACTTGCCTCTTTGAATAACACCCAGACAATATTATATTTAAACACCCTACTCTTGTGACTAACATGGGGCACGTTTGATTCTAAGAGAAATCTCCTAATTTCATAGCAGAACAATGTGATGAAATTACAAGAGATCAGTCAGCACGTTATAGCATGTTTTCCATGTTAAATGTTACAAAACACAAGTAAGAGGAGGTTGATTCAAATGGGAATTCACGCAGATTTGGGAGGCAGAGTTTCAAGAAGCGAAATGGAAATGAATGAGGGTAAAAAAAAAAAAAAGACAGACATGGAAAAAGAAGAGATGTGGAAATGAAATCAGTCTTAATCAGTTGGCGTGAAGAAGGCCAAAAGCAAGGTTTTCTATCTGCAGTTTACTGATAAGGTGCAGCACCGAGGATGACCCTTCCTTCTCTGACATTTGGAAAAACGTATAACGCATTTGGCTCCTGCTTCACTCTTAAGGCCCCTGACCCCTGGGGATGTTATTAAATTCAATACTGTGTGCCTTTTCAGCACTTACCCATTCTGAAGGTCAGTTAGGGGGATTACTTTAAGACAACATAGCTTTCCTATGACATTTATTACAAACACACTGTTGGTCTTCAAGGATCTTATGTCAGAACTGAAAGTAGTTCCATGGAATCCTGCCGCTGTAGAAAACTCTGACTTCAAATGAGGTCATCTTCTAAGCATATTCCATGTGCAAAGCCCACTCTTGTAATGTTGTCTAAATTGTTTACAAATTGTGACCCAATGGCGACTTTTCTTAATAAGGTAAAAGCCAAAACCCATTGAAATCTGGTATCTGATCAAGGCTAAATGTAACTCCAGTGTATACAGCTTACATGGTTGCTAGCCATATAGTTAGTCATTAATTAGCTTATACTAAGTGTAGCTTATAAATGATCAGACCCCTCCTGTAAGATTGCATTGTATTATTATTTCAAGGTTAAGGCTTTTTGTATATAGGTATGTAATGAGGAAAAAAGCAAAGAAAAACAGTTAAAAAGGGTAAAAAAAAATCTCCATATATTCTGGTATGGTAAGGAAAAATAGGCTGTGGAATTGCTGGCTGGAATTGTGCATGGCATATTGAACGTGCAATGAGGTCTGAGGTTACCCAAACCCTACAACACCTGAAACTCAGGCTCCTAAAGCTCTTAAAAGTATAGGTGGTAAGATGGGTAAGTATAGCCAGCAGAGCAGGCGAGATCCTGAAGGCATCTCTTTTGTTGCATATGTGCGCTAAAAGTAAAGAAATGAAAAGTATGCTAGAGCTCAAAAGGAAAACTTAAGGGGAATACTGCATGTGATGGATTACTTTTGGCATAACTGTTGGAAAGATTTAGTCTGAAATCAGACAGCCCTTCCTCACAGATCTATGAAATTAAGCGAGCCTCAACAAAAATCGGATGCTTTTATCAGCTTTTACTTCAAACGAAAGTCCAGCTTTTCTTTTCTTTGTTTTTTTTTTTTTTTAGTGTAACAGTAGATGTGTTTTTGTCCACATGATGATAGGTCACATCTTTGTATTTAGTAGCTTATTCATTTAGTTTTCAGTGAGACAGAAAATCAAAAAACTGGCCATGTGAATTTCATTACCTTTTGAGAACATATTGAAGCTATTCGGCTAGTTAGCTCATTATCAGTTTTGGCAAAAATACATGGATTTCTAGAACCTTTGGGGTTTGTCATACTAGAATTCATTACTGATGGACTTAGGAGAGAAAATGAATAGAAAAATACCAACGCTAGGCTACAGTTAAAACATTTTAATTAGTGTACAGAGCATTTACATATATAAAAAACAATCTTGACCTTGTTGCTGACTCCATATAATGCATATTAAGTCACCGTGTTTATGCAAACCAACTATGTTCAAGTTCAGAGCTTAGAACACATAGTAAAGTTTTGGCCCACCACAAATGGCCAAAACAGCCTCAGCGTGCCTTGGCTCAGATTCAAATCCCTGGAAATGTAATGCAGGGAACGGACACCATTCTTCCAAAGATTTTTTCCCTTAATTGGTGTTTCGATGATGGTGGTAGAGAATGCTGTCTAACACGTCGCTCCAAAATCACTCCCATAGATGTGCAAGTGAGCGTGACGGCCGTAGCGCCATAGCGTTGCACCATTTTCATCCTCATCAAACCGTTCAGAGAATTCTTATTCACTGGGAAGTGGAGTCATCCTGCAAAAGACCACTCCCGGAAGGATAGAAATGCTTCATGATAGAATAACATAAAGGTGATCAGAACTTTGAATTGATTCGGGACAACACCCAAAGACATAACAGCACCATTTTTGTTGGTTTGTTTCCCCTTTAATTTGCCTCCTGTCTATAAATATTGGTTTGAGATTGAGATTTGAGCGTATCACACTTATGCTGTAAAGAGGATTTCCTAAGCACCCACAAAGAGATGTACTGTACAAAAAAAAATCCATTTTATTTGCAACAGTAAATCTTCATTCAGCCTTAATTTCCTGCTGCGACATGCTGACTAAATGATATTGGATCAGGACAGCTCTAGGTGGGTCTCTCGAATGGCATCTTTGTGCACACTGGAATTCATTATAGACTTAACTGTAGGCAAAACTGCACATATATAACCCAAGCAAGGCTTTTTAGCTGTAGAGTTGATCCAGTTCTTGTACACTGTGGCCACACGCTCTGAGATACTCCATTTCCAGCTAATGTCCATGTGCACTTTATATGTAGAGCAGATGTTTTTGGGGGATGAAATGAGAAGATCTGTTATAGACAGTAGTTCTGTAGTCAGGATGTAAGCCGTGTACTTTAATCAACAACGCTTAGCAAAATACGAGGTTATAAATGAATGCATTCCTATTGTGTGGTCTGCATCTGTGTGTGGTTGTGTCTGTGACCCAGCTGCTAATTTCTATGGACCTGCAGATGAATTCCTATCTTTCACATTAGCCCTGAGCGGGGAGAGGGAACTGACACGCAGTGATTAGTTTGCAATTTCCAAATCATATGAAATCAGGTGGGAGTTCCCCCAGAGATCCCATGTGGGTTTGAGTAAAAAGAACATTGTTGCAATTTCCTCATTAGCCTCAAATTTACTAAGCTGTGTGTGTTTTCTTCACAGAGCTTGGCTCGCCCAGAGACCTGATAACCAGCGACGTAACAGATTCGAGCTTCATGGTGTCATGGTCAGCCGCCCCAGGCCGCGTCAGACAGTACCGTGTCCAATGGAGGTCACTTTTTAGTGATGAATCAGGGATGACAACTGTGCCAGGAGAGGTGACTAGCGCTCTGTTGGAGGGCCTGAGCCCTGAAACACGTTATCAAGTGTCTGTTTTTGCCTCTTACAACCTTGGAGATGGAGAGCCTCTGGTGGGAGAAGAGACCACTGATGGTAGGTTGCGTGTGCGCCTTTTTTTTTTTTTGTCTAAAATTCTTTAACGTGTCCTGTAAACCAAAATGGAAACTTTATAAAGGCATCAAGTTTTGGGATATTCTTTAATGTTACCATCCATCATAACAGTGTATTACTGTGTATGTGTGCTGTGTGAATGAATTCGTTACATAAGCCATCAGGTACCGCTCATATTGACTAGTTAATTTGAACCAAAGTATGACTTCTGCTAATCTACAAAATATGTCATGACAGTTAGGATGATGTTAGTAATCATACTTGACAGTAAGATCCATAGTTTGGTCTATGTTTTGTTGTATATGTAAGGGTGTGATTACACCAGAGACAGTAGAGGGTTGCTGCATCAGGTATTTCTATGAATAACATTTCTAGCATCTATAGCTGCGCGTTAAGGGAGGGTTGGGCGTCGGGCTGGCGACCTCACCCTGTAGAATGCGCTTAGCTACGGAAATGTCAACTGAGCCCCGCGGGGGCCGCTTGGCACCTTATGTGCCGTACGGCATGTACAGGACCTGATGATGATGATGATGATGATGATTATAGCTGCGCCAATGGATTTACATATCTTGTTCAATTATTAGATTGGGGGGCGTGCCATTTTTTTCTTCCCTCCCCGAAAAACAAAAACTGTAATTAAGAATTTTCCAGAAATCATTACACGAGTGTGTCTCCATTCGTAGTATGATTTTGAATCCTTGGATAGTTGTGTTATTATCCCAGTGAGGTGAAAGGCATTTCATAGGTGTGTAGAAGCTGTCTTCATAAGGTGTCCATGAGATGTTTTGACATTGATCTGAGACTGTTGAAAAGACACCTAGTGTGGTCCTAAAAAAGATGTCGTACATGGCTTAAAAGGACACATAGGTGACCAGGAGCGATGTCAAATGGACGAATAATACTGTCTTTCTAAGGGCCAGTTTACGTGACATCAGACTGGACGTATACCCGTAAATAACGTCCTTGGTCACCTGTGCACAGTTGTTCACTGGGATTACATCTACAAACCCTTTAGGAATTTTTTAACGCTTACATTTTTGATGGATAGTTACGATTAGCTCCTTCATGTGAACCTCGGTTTGGTGGTCCTTAAAACCGAGTGTTCCACGATAGTGTTGGACTAACTCAAACCTCCTTAATAGAAATGTAACATAATTACCGTCGCAATGCCTGAGATTTCTTTTGCAATAGTCGTTGCGGGTGAAACTACATTTATTTACAACTCATTAAAGCTCCATGGTCTGATAAGTCACGTTAAGATCAGGGTCTTGGGGTTACTCAGACATTCTTTTTTGCTGAGACTATGTAGAAGTGGCGGGATTCAGTCATATAAATATATAAATGCAGTTTGGAGTCTCCTTGGCTGTTCCTCGGTGGAAAAAGTGAGACGGAGGTTGTGAGAGAAGAGGGGGAGGGGGATAACATCATGGCAATGGAGTGAAAGCATTTTAAAACCACGCATCTGTGCACCGGCGGCTATAATTTGGGCCGTATGTCGGAGATGGGTTCTAACAGGCTTTTGACACGCTTAGTTAAAGACCGTATGCCTTCTTTGTCTACACATGGATGTGCAAAGATAGTCAGTCAGGCAATAGAAACTTGCCCATGTGAGGCATCTAAGGAGTCATGAGGATGGATTTTTTGTTGTCTTGCATGCACCGTAGAATCTTTTTGGACGCTTAACCCCATTTTTTTTAAACCAATGAGTCCCTGGGCCATATGTGCATTTTAAAAGGAACCAGTATTCTGGTTAAGGATGCAAAGGTTCACTCAGGTCAATCAGCACATTGGATTGCCACAATTCTTTCCGTTCATAAAAGTGTTCCTAGTAAAAGTCTTGGAGTCTGTCAGTTCTTGGAAGCAAGAGAGATTTGGATGAGAATGAGCAAAAAAGAATCTTAACAGATAGTCTTTGGCTCTGTTGGACAGGAAATGACAGTCAAAAGCCGCTTCAAGAACAGTTTAGAAAATCTGAAATCTCGAGCATTATTTTTTCTTATCATAATTTAAGAGGCGCAACGTGCAGTTTAATGAATGCTGCTATGTGCTTTGTGGGTTTAGTTCATCTGCCGTTCCTAGATAATTTCTTAATAGGAACCATGTTCCGTTGATTGTTATTGTAAAATTTAATCGGAGTTTAATTCGTCGGCTGTCTCTGGACTGTTTCACGAGAGGATAAAATGAACTGAGATCCACGTAATGCAAACGTGAAAATGTAGCGAACCAAAGTAGAAACGGTGAATTTCTTCCGAACTCGATCTCTGCTCTTCCATCTACTATTTCGAAGCCCAGCTTAATATTTTCCGCTGTTCAAACACTCATTTTTCCCAAACTGATTTTTTTCAAGAGTGACAAGGTACAGTTGGTAGAAAGGCAACGCAGCAATCCCCCGCTATATCACGGTTCACATTTCACGTCCCTCGGCTATTCGCGGATTTTATATTTAGGATATATCAAATTTTTTTGCGGATTTCCCTGGGATTATAAAATATAAACATTAATTAAAATGGAGTAAAATAGGAGTAATATCTAAAATACAGTCCAGTGTATATCATATCATATTTACACAAGAGACAAAGAACACAGCGTTGTTTACAAAAACGCACTGTGGGGATACTGAAAAAAAAAATATGGCTGGAGGAACGAGCCCGGCCAATCGGAACGCCCTATTCATTTAACCCTGGTTGTGATTGGCTGCTGGCTACGATGCGTACGGTTGGGAAAAAGCAACCAGCATTCGCCAACATCCCAGTTCTTCGACCCGTAGCATTACTCGCTATAAATGTGATGTTTCCATTTGAACTCTACACAGAGTTCATCTCGCTATATGCTTGCAAATGTTTTCTTTATGTGTTTAATTGTGTCTAGAAAGAGTTTAACAAGTGTAGGAGCATAATTTAGGGCTTAAACTATTTAAAATAAAGCATTTAGGGGTGGCGTCCGTGTATCGCGGATTTTCGTCTTTCATGGAAAGTTTTGGTATGTAACCCCAATGAAAGACGAGGGTTTACTGTACTACTACTATTATTATTATTATTATTATTGTACCAGTAATAGGTTAATCAACTGGTTTCTGACACTGCGTGACACACTGCAGATCTGTCTGTTGATTTAAGCATGTGCCAAAACTGTTCAGCAATTGTAATCCTGTTGTTTCTGTCTCCAGCTTCTGCTGCTTCTAAGGCACTGACCGTATCTGAGGAGACGGAAAAGTCAATGAGAGTGAAATGGCAAGCCGCTCCAGGCCGGGTGCTGAACTACAGAGTCACATATACACCCCAATCTGGTGGCAGGCAACTGAGTGTGAAAGTGCCGCACAGCGCGACGTCCACCGTGTTGAAGAAACTGCAGCCCATGACCACATATGACATCACTGTCCACCCCATTTACAGGCACGGAGAAGGCAAAGCAAGGCAAGGAGTAGGAACCACACGTACGTTGGCCCATAATTCAAAGCCCATCAGTCACAGGAGGCGTGTGTGTGTGTGCCTGTGTGTGCCTGTGTGTGTGTGTGTGTGTGTGTGAACGAGAGAGAGACTGAGAGACAGAGGGTGAGAGATAGAAAGGAATCTATGTAACAACTCCCATTATTATTTTTGAACAGTATAGTGAGATTTAGCATCGCTTTTCGATTTTATAGTTATACAGCTGTGAGGCTAATTTTACACCCAACCCAATAGCCGATAAGAACGTCTCAGTTTTGGGGACTCTAACATCACGGCACCAAATATTCACCTTGATTTTTCTTCATATATTTAATCTGATGTTGAATAATAGATGATTTAACACCTTTATCATGAGGAATAACAGTTAACGTTTTAAGGTTCGATCGAAGAAGTTTCTTTCTGAATGCGATGCAGGAACATCATGGACATTGATGGACACTTGCAGATGGACTGTTTTTACCACCAGATTTGTTCGAATGGCTCCGTGCACAACATTGCCGTGTCATTTTGGTGAAATATGTATTTCGTCACAGTAAAACACCGTGAGATCCAAAACCAGATGTTTTTTTTAATCCACTGTCCCTCCAAACCCATTGGATTTTTCATCATTTTTGGCTGTTTACTAGAATTCAGCCACTGTGACATCTGGTGGGTTTTCCCAGACCACGTTAGCTATCTGATCACTTTACAGTTATTGTTGCCCGATCACGCATTATCGACCCGAGAATCATTGACTTTGTCATTTAAATCAAAGGCGTCTTGCTACCATGAGACATAACATGCCCAGCGGGGATTACATGTTGCACTTTCATATGTAATCTTTCAGGCGATATGTATTTTATTTACATTATTTTGTTAAAAAGCTTTAACGTAGTTTTCTGATAGTAATAGAAGTTTATTTATTAAGTGATTTAGCGACCTCACAACTGGGATTTTTTTTTTTCAACAATCCACTCGACAGTCTGAAGACACCCGTCAGAGGGCCCAGGGCGACCTGAGTGGGATGCTGTTGATTCCTTTGCTTTGCTTTGCTTTTGAATTGTAGAATCACTCTGTTGACCGTAGCAAGAGGAATCCCAAGGTTTTGTGTAATCATACGTTGACTAAGACCACCCCCAGACTGGAAATCAGACTACTCTTTTGCTTCTGGTGTTCGCCACATGGCTAGTTGCTCTAAACAATTAATATACTGTAATCTGAAATGGAAAATAATAATATATTAACCAGATTAAGCCCCAGGTGGTGTCCACATAGGTAAAAATATATAATGAGGGGTGTCTATTTACTTTTGAGTCAGTTTTATTGATTTTGATTGATTTTTAAATAGACCAGTTGCGTACTCATGAACATGAGGCAGCGAACAGCAGTGAGTCGGTACCTTTATGCTCAATAATACTTACAGAAATGAAACCTAAAAAGTCTTCCCCATGCGATCCCTCCTAAAGACACACAGGTGGGAATGTGTGTGTAAAGTAGCGATGGAGGGGATGGGAGCAGGGACTATGATAACTTCTGATCTGTCATTTTTATACACTATTTAGAACAGAAACTACTACTAGTTCATAGTGTCACTACTATGTATAATACTAATTCCGATTAAATAAAGTTAGTTAAAGTTGAGGTAAAATGCTTGGTGTGTCTCCTCTCCTGTTACTATTGAACGCGTACAGTCTTGATCATTGACATGTGCTAAGATGGCACTCTGTGTCGATCTGTTTTTCTTGCAGTGTCACCTTACAAAGCACCAAGAAACCTGCAGACCTCTGAACCCACCAAAACCAGTTTTCGTGTGACCTGGGATCCAGCGCCGGGCGACGTGCGCGGCTATAAGGTCAGGTTTCACCCAAGCAATAATGAAGTGAATCTTGAAGAGATGCTTGTGGGACCATATGACAACACAGTCGTCTTGGAGGAGCTCAGGTAGGATGGGAGATGTATTTTGAGGTGTCTATTTTCACTCTCACTCCCATCACGTTTGCTAAAATTTGGTGTCCCGGTTTGTCCGCAGAGCAGGAACAAAGTACTCAGTGGCTGTGTTTGGGATGTTTGATGGAGGACAGAGTATGCCTTTGGCTGGAGAGGAGAGAACAACACTTATTGATCCACCTGAACCCCCTCCCATGGACCCTCCTGGTAAAGCTTCACTATACATAACACTTATGCCCAACAAGTGCATATGCTTTAGACGTACAGTACATGCAGCAGGATATCATGTGCATTCTATGCGAACACAGCAGTTAATTCTTATCCCTTATGTTATTTAAATAAAAATGTCCTGTTACCGAGAAAGCGCAAGTAGACGGTGCTTTGCCAGAAAATTCAAAAAATACAGCTTTACCCTGGCGAAAACTGACACCTTCAAGAAATGCTAATTAAACGTCTCCTTCCAGAAAATGTCACGTTATCAACAATGATATATTGTTTTAAAGCTCGGTTTATGTGGCGCTTTCGTCACAATGAATTAATCCTGCCAAAATGAGCTCTTATTACAGAAATAATAACATATTTGATTGTGCTCGTTAATATAAAGACCATTGTCCAGACTGATCCGTCTTCAAAAACGAATCCACACCTTCTGACCAATCAGAATTGAGCATTCAGTAGCGCTGTGGTACAAATTCATTCATCGTATCCCTGCACAGTGATTTTCTTAATAACACATGTCTTTGACTGATCCAATTTTGACTGATCCAATGCTTTTGATCTTGTTTTCACTTGCCAGAGTTTGATTAGCTCCGTGTGGGTTTATCATGTACA
>JAQLOM010000020.1:9532385-9555310 GCA_030068315.1 Chrysichthys thysi
GGTGTGAGTGTGCCAACGTCAGACGGAGCGACACGTCGGTTGGGGTGTTTCCATGGTCGCATCAGATGTCACAATGCTGAGGTGGCTTGTGACGACAGCGGACCGTGCACGGCGCGGGATTAACGCTAGGAAGAAGTCAATTAATGTTTTTAGGGTAAATACAATAACAGAAGAAAAGCAAAAAAGGATAATAACTCCCACAGTACATATCAATGGTTTTGACATAGTATCACTGCTAGCTTTAATCCTTTTCATGTGAATCAAACTTTCAAACTGGCTTAAACGCCGTCATTACACGTGTATAACTGAATGATTCACTGATTCAGTTCCTCCAGTCTCAATGGACTGTGTATTGCTACGCAACTAGACGACTGACCCAAAACACATCCCTAAGGCATCAGATTGGTCATCGGGGATGACCAGTGGAACGTTTCAGAGCAGCCAAGTCAGTCGGCTAATTTAGATACAATTATTAAATCCACCGAAGTGCCTGAAAATGGACACAAACTGCAGCAAAAAGCTTGGCAAAGCACTGCAGAGGAAAATCATGAGAATATGCTTTTGTCAGCGGGCCAAAGACCTGATGTGGTTACAGCACATATGGTCAAATACTAATTTATATGTTTCTTAAACTGTCATTTCAGTTTAACTTCATTTCAGCACATGAAGTCCAAATTTCCAAAATACATAAGCCCAGAAATACTCCGAATTTAAAAAAGGCATGCTCTGTACTTTTGATTCCATCCCGTTTGATTAGCATTTACGCAAAAAATGTTAACGTTGGCTTCAAGACTAACAGCAATGTTGCTACTAATAGCAGTGTTCCTGCTAAGACTGATATTAGTTCACAAACATCGCGGAGGGCTTTATGATGGGGGCAAAACAATGCAACGCTATGACGACGTTTAGCACCTCATCAGCATGTCAGCCAGTGGTTTCTTTGATGACTTGGTTTGTAAACAGGAATAAAAGGGAGTTCCAATCATTTGTCCAAAGCAAACAGTATCTGACTGCTGACATCTATTCCAAACAGACCCAGGTTGGAGGAAAGAAGAACAGTGTTATTCTTCAGAAGCTGACTCCTGACACAGCTTATTCCATCACCGTAGCCGCAGTGTACCGCACCGGAGAGCCCAAAGACATTTCTGGGCAAGGAACGACAAGTATGTGTTTTTTTTTTTTTTTTTTTTCCAGCAGGAACCTACCCAAGGTGTTTTTAAGATTTAAGGGGACATTTTACTATGAAGTCATTTAAAGGAGGTCCAATGGGGCTGCAATTTCAGACGTTTGACGATCAGCGTGAGACTGCATTATTGATCATTTTGTTCTTTTCCAGAACCATTAGGTGGGGTGCAAAACCTCCAGGTCCTGAACCCAACCATGACCACTCTGAATGTGCGCTGGGAGTCAGCTGAAGGAAAAGTAAAGGAGTACAAAGTCATATATGTTCCTGCAGCTGGTGGAGCTGAAACCATGGTAGGACAGTTAGCACTGTTATTGTTGTTAGCAGGAATGCCACGTCTGGTTCTGCAACATAAATGAAGACGTTGTTTTGCTTTGACGCTCAGATTGATTCAAATTAATTGTACATTAAATGAACAGGAGCAGGTATCGGGAGCCACTACAACCACAGTTCTGAGAAGCCTTCAGCCAGACACCCTGTACACTGTCACTGTATACCCAGTATATGCCGAGGGCGATGGCAATAGGATGTCAGAAAATGGAAAGACAAGTGAGTTTCACAATTATTCGTGTTAAACCATTAGCTTGGTTTTTAAACCTGTTTGCAATGTGGTCTCTTTGCGTGATAGGACGGATCTCTCATTTGTGCTTGCTCTATCAGAAAGCGATCGACATCCAACACCAAAGTTGTAAAACAAAATAAATGTGGTTTTGTCCTACAGGGGCTCTGGGAGGCGTAAAGAACTTGAGAGTCACTGACCCCACCATGACCTCTCTCAATGTCAAATGGGAACCTGCTGATGGGGTGGTACGCCAGTACCGGATCTTCTACGTCCCTGCAGCTGGAGGAACCGAGGATATGGTAGGGCTCACAGAAACTCATTCTGCTTTCGGTTTTGTTTGTTTGAGTGCATATTTGTGCCTTATTTGAAAAGATTCCTCTTGGGGTTGTCTTCAAAAAAAGAAGGAAAAAAAACCCCCAGCAATATAAACCAGATGTTTAGTCTAAAGATCCAGAGAGAGCCTGACAGTATTAGCTGAACCACCCAATCGGCGATTTTCAAGGTCTGATACACTTATCAAGTTTTCACGCTGTAGCGCCAAAAGGCCGACTATTAGTACTGTCTTGCATAAGGAGAGATGTCTGAACAAATTGAAATATATGAATTCATATTTTGAACAGGAAACCGTTCCTGCCAGCACAACCAACATTGTATTGAGGAACCTTCAGCCAGACACTGCTTACACTGTGTCAGTTTTGCCAGTATATCCAGCTACCGAGGGTCGTCGCCAGTCTGAGAATGGAAAGACCTGTGAGTTTCAGTTCTCAATGTTTGTGTGTGATAGGATAGCACAGCTTTTGAAAGTGACTCATTTTGCCATTGTTCCATGCCTTGATGAGTCACTATCACATTTCAGTGCCTCTCGGTGGTGTTCGAGGTCTCCGTATCTCTGATGCCACCTTCACCACGCTGACAGCCACTTGGGATGCTGCCGATGGCAATGTTCAAGGCTACAAACTCATCTATGTGCCCACCGATGGAGGCCCTCAGCTTGAGGTACACTTTTACCTCTCTTGATCTCAGTGCTAGCACTTTTTTCGTTACAACTTGCACATCACTACAGCGTTGACATCACATGTGATGACAGGAAAAGATTTTCTTAGATGTATAACACAAGTGCTCAGTGTAAGCCCTGATGACTGAAGAAGATCACCTTTGTTGCGTTCCAAACGCTATTTTCACACAGACAGATGAAAATGGTGCTGAGATTTTAAATCCTGAACTTGAGATTTGAAATCTCCTTTGACATACCAGTGTTCGGGATCGTATGGCGCGAACCAAGTGTGAAAAGATTACGATCTTAAAAAATTTGTTGTTACATCCATTTTGCTTGCCATTTGGAAATGGATCCTTGACATTAGCAATTTTCTGCCAGTTGTCAGGATTGCTCGGAGCAAACCCAGTGTGAAAAAGGACACTATCTCAAAATTTTATTCATTATTAAATCACCTTGGCATTTGGAAAAATGTATTTAGGAATGTGCATTACCTATTTGAAATTGGCAGGCACATGCCACGAGGTTTGAGGTAGAATTCCTAGGAAGACAGTGATCAGTCGAGATAATGCTTCATTACCAGAACATGCTGGATCGTAGGGTTTTTCCATTTCAACACTTTGGCAGTGCGGCTCAGTAGAACGTATCCTGTTCCACTTTGCAGGAAGAAGTATCTGAGAGCACGACTACTTTTGTGATGAAAAACCTTAAGCCCAACACTCAATACATGGTCACCGTGGTGCCAGTTTACGCTGAAGGAGATGGGCCACAGCTCTCTGAAAGGGGCAAGACAAGTAAGTAATAATGGCGCCATCCAAAAATGAAGGTCAATAATCTGTTGGGAAACGCGAGAATCACTTCAATCTTCAAATAATCTCATGTTTTTAGAACCTCTGGGCACTGTGAGGAACCTGCAGGTTACTGATCCAACCATACATACTCTCAGTGTTCACTGGGACCCGGCGGAGGGCAGTGTCAGAGAGTACATTGTCATCTACTCCCCTGAAACTGGTGGTGAACAAGAAGTGGTGAGACATGATCTTTTCAACAATCCAAACCATGTGATGTATATTTTGAACATCTTAGTGCTTGATGGGAAACAAAAAAAACACTCCCATACCCCATCAAGGAAAGGTTATTTCTAACATGATAATAAAAATGAGATATCAGTTCAATAACGGGGCACACTGATTCCTCATGGCTTTCTACATCTCAACTGTTTGTGAACAGGATCAGGTCCCAGGAAGCACCACTTCCACCATTCTCCGAAATCTGGAACCTGACACAGTGTACACTGTTACTGTGGTACCTGTTTATCATGAGATGGAAGGGAAACCCCTGTCAGAAAATGGAAAGACAAGTAAGTCATAGATTTGCTAATTAGATATATTAACTAATGTCCAGTGCTGGAAACAAATAGCGCACAGCTGAACATTTTTAGTGCACAAGGCTTCTGTTGCATTAAGAGTCCATTTATGGGTTCATAAAACTGGAACAAAATAATTACAAGGTAATTTTCGATGACAAATCAAATCCATGAGAATTGTTGGCTGGTGTATACGTTGTTTCAGGCTGCATTTAGTGAGTTGTAACGTGCGCACTCTGGCTAAAAATAATATGATACATAACATGCCAAAGAGGGCCAGAAAGAGTGCCCCTGCTTCTACATTCTGCCTGGGATTTAATGGTAGAAATGCAGCAATGGGCGGTATGGTGGCATAGCACGTAACTGCCTCACAATTTACTGGTCCCTGTTTTTCCGTGGGTTTCCTCTGGGTTATCTGGTTTCATCCATGTCCCAAAAACTTTCCAGAAGGTGGATTGGCATAATCCAATCTTCCCCTTGGTGTGAATGTGTGCATGGTGTTTTTCCACCTTGTGCCCAGGGTTTCCAGGATCCGCTGAAGCCCTCACCATGATCATTTATTCACTTTCTGAAGATGAATAAATAAATGAACAAATGCTACTGCTATTGCTGTATTTTGTAATAACATAACTTATTTGCTGGTGCTTCTTTTCACCAGAACCGCTGGGTGGAGTTCGCAACCTTCAGGTGACCGACCCAACTGCAAGCACACTGAATGTACGCTGGGATCATGCAGATGGAAACCCTCGCCATTACAAGGTTTTCTATGTAACGCAACCTGGAACAGAGGAGAAAATGGTAAAAAAAAAAATAAAAATTCAATCAATCAAATGAACATGCCTTATCTGTTGAAACTTTACTCCTATGAATGTTTTTTTTTTATTTTATTAATGCGCAAGCATGTGTTACACTGTACTGATTTTCTCTTTCCTTTTTTTGGTAACATATAAACAGGAACAAGTTACGGGTAGCACTACCAGCACTGTTCTGCATAACCTAGACCCCAACACTGTCTACAAGGTCACGTTGTTACCCATATATGAACAAGACGTAGAGGGCAAGCGTCAGTCTGAGAATGGAAAGACAAGTATGTCCACTTGTGTGGTACTGGGATTCCATCAGTGATTTCCAGTGGCAGTTTTAGATGGTCCAGGTTTGCATCACATTGCCTCATGTGGTCCTGTGTTTTGTACAGAGCCTCTGGGAGCAGTGAAGAACATTCAGGTGACAGATCCCACTATTAACTCTTTAAGGGTGCGCTGGGACCCGGCTGATGGCGATGTCCGTCAGTACAATGTCCTTTACGTGCCGACTGCTGGGGGTACCGAAAGCATGGTATGTGTTCACAGTATGCAAAGATACTTATACACCTGACCCAGGCTCGTCCAGGGCCTGGACACTAGCCTAAGACAGAGACTGCTCATAATGCTAACCAATATATAACCACTTGTTAATGATAATTCTGCAACTTTTTCAACAGACTCAAGTGTCGGGAATTTCCACTAACACAGTACTGAGGAACCTTCAGCCAGACACGGAGTACACAGTCACTGTGGTGCCAGTGTATTCAGATATGGAGGGGAAGAGACAGTCGGAAAAAGGAAAGACAAGTGTGTATCAGTCAAACATTCCTTCATATTACATGTACATTTACATTAAAGGATATCACACAAGTTTTTTCATTAGCAAATATGTGGTACCGTTTTTTTTGTTTTTGTTTTGTTTGTTTTTATATTCTGAACCAACTGGGTAATGATGCAATATCGTCTTTTATCAAGAACCCTTGGGTGGAGTGAAGAACTTGCAGGTGACCGACCCAACCACCAGCTCCCTGCGAGTGCGCTGGGAGCCCGCCGAAGGAAACGTGCGCCAGTACCGCCTCTTCTATGTGCCTACTAAGGGCGGTGCTGAGGATATGGTGAGATATGTAGCCAGCTCTCTTTTTGCTCAACTTGCTTTATGTTATTTTTGAGGCAAATAGCGTTTCACAGCTGAAACTCTGAGTTCACTTTAGAAATGAACTGTCACTTTAAACATTTCCGCAGCAGTCCAAAGCATACTTTGAACATTAAATCTTTGACTAACAACGACTGTTCAGGTTTAGTAGCATGGAAACACTTATTTAGGTGAATTTCTATATGCAAATCTTTTATCTTGCAAATAAAATCTCGAGGTGAAATAAACGCTGATCATTACGATACTTTTGCACGTGACTAGTGCGAATGGGTTGTATTCTGTACACTTATCGTGTATTATGAGTAATAATTTAGTGAACTACCCAGAGAATATATAAAAAAAAAGGCCATTGGGAAATTGGGCAAAGCTACAAAATGTCTGCCACCATAAATAGTGTATTATACAAATTATACAAATTCTTTGAACAAATTCTCTCTCTGGTGGAACTCAAAAACCTGCAAAGCCATCAACAGTAAGAAAAACACATTTATGAAGTAGAAACCAGGGCTGATTTCTTTCTTGCCTAGACTATAGAATTATACAGTTCAGTCTTGTGTACAGTGCCAGCTGTATTAAACATGAACAAGGTTGACCATTCATTTTTTTTTGGAGGAGATACTAGAAAAAAGCCTAAGCCACAATTTACAATAAAAATACAAATTACACAAAAGTATTTGGGCTTTTGTGTTCCTTGTTTTGAATGAGCTGGCTACTTCCATGTGTGGCTTTTCTGTTTATCATTATCGCGGCGTGCTTATAGAGCGGAAACACTTAGAAATAATAAGAAGCATGCCTATACATGACTTTTAAGGTTAAGCCTCTACCGTAATTTCCGGACTACAGAGCGCATCGGAATATACGCCGCACTCACTAAATTTTAAAAGAAATTTTTTAAAACATATATTAGCCGCACCAGACTATAAGCCGCAGATATATACATTGTGAGATGAGATATTTACACAGGAAAGTTTTTATACATGTTTATTTACATACCTTAATGTGCGTGTCGTGCTTCTTGCGTCAAGTGCCAAAAACTACCAGTAATGTCTTCTTCTGTGCATTGATCTGTTGCGGCTTTCACGTTTTAGTGCCCCCTGATGGCAGTTAGCGAAGAAAAATCCATAGATAAGTCACATTGGTGTATAAACCGCAGGGTTCAAAATGTGGGGGAAAAAGTAGCGGCTCATAGTGTGGAAATTACGGTAATGGTTGATGGATAGCAGTAAGAGCTTTCGCATAGAAACTCATACCACACCTGAACCCCTTTATCTCTATCCTTATCTCTATCTGGTCATTTGCATCATCTTGTCTTACTCAGGGAGTGTGTAAGGTTGAGAAGATCCATGGTAATTATGTTTCTTGCTCATACTTGGCTCATGTGTTGACAGGAGCAAGTATCTGGAGGAACCACAAACACAGTACTGAGGAATCTTCTCTCAGATACGGAATACACTGTGACTGTGGCTCCGGTGTATCCTGAGGGAGAAGGCCTTCGCCTGGCAGACAAGGGAAAGACACGTGAGTGCGCTGGAAGAAGTTCCTCATCTCTGTTTGCACGCCATGATGTATAGAAAAGAAATGGATTTAGCAAGGCCCTCCGTGCACCAGGCACATGTGTACTTTTTTCCGAAGGGGAAAAAAAAAATATGTTTGTGGAAAGATTAGGTTGGCTTATGCTGTCTGTCTTCTGTGACTCTGGCTGGGCTGAATGCGCTCAGCACGTTGGCTTTATTTTCACTCTGCACATCACGCTTGCTCAGCAAATCCCCTGTCTGGCGAAGGCTGATCGAAGAGCTCGCGTTTTACTGAAGCGTGAATGTACAACAACTTTTCAGTTCCCTTCTACGCAATCCTAACAGAGCTAGGGAACTATACGTTTATGTCTTCCCAAATCCCTCAGTGATGATTGCAGCCCAATGATTTAGAACAGTACACGATCCCCTAATGTATTATATATTATGGCAACCTTTGCCAAATTCTCCCATCTTGTACTATTAATATCTGTCTAGCAGATGTCATCACACTCAATTTACATTGCAAAATATCGTATGTGCATTTGGAACAAATCCAGACAGTACTGTACTTGTCCTCAATGCCCTAGGCCATGAAGAATATACACCTCGCACGGACTTTGTGAGAATGACAATAGAGCGACGTTTGTTTATAAGAAGATCCTGCCTTGCAAGAGTTGCACTGAACGAGAAAACAAAAGCCACATCTGCTTCAGCTTTAAGAACATGTACAGTGTTTAGCCCAACTGTACCCCCCAGCATTGTGCATTCCCAACAGGCATGCCATAAAAACCAGTGTGCCGGCATCTAGTGCTTAGCTCAGCATTTATTCCCTAGCTTTATTACTCTAATGTGGCTCTAGTTCCTGTTTAAATTGGTCCATCACTGGATGCACTTTTTCTTGTTCCAAAGCCTTTCAAATTACCTGTATATATAGCTGTCTATGTCGTTCCACCCTGCAGTTCCTCGTACTCCACCCAGGAACATACAGGTTTACTATCCCAGCCCCAACAGCCTCAACGTCCGCTGGGAGCCAGCTTCGGGCCAGGTGCAGCAGTACCGCGTTGAGTATGCACCCCTCACTGGAGTCCGACCTTCTGAGTTTGTGAGTTACGTTCTCATCCTTTTCTTTTTCTCTTCCTGTCGTGATCCATCCAGTTGTTCAAATCCAATGTCATTTGGGAAAATCATTCATATTTCCATAAGATTAGGCTCCAGCATTGTCGTGTGGTAAACAAAACGATGCACAGTGCCAGTTAGTGAGTCAAGGCGCGGCGTTTAAGTGTCTTAAATTGACGCTGGGAGAAGAGAAAACTCGGAGTGTTCCCTTGTTCTTAACTCAGCGAATAGTATAACAACCCATGTCTCCCTTTCCCTGCCTGTAGTTTTATAAGCTCCACCACATGTACAGTTGATTAGTAGGTAGATTTTCATGCATAAATCATGCCTTCTTTAATATGCCCCGCCCCGCCCCGCATGGATTCATTAATGTATTTTTGGAGTAAGCAATAAACTCAGGGCCAAAAGAAGGTTTGAATGCATCAGAGAAACATGCACCAGGCACATCTGCACAAGGCATCGAGAAACTCCGTACATGTGAGCAAGGGCTTGTGTGAGAAATAGTGAAGCTGTTGGGTTTGTGATTAGAATATTCTTTGTTGCAAGTCTGGCTTTTGTTAAAACAAGGGCCACATGGAAGTTGACTTGCTTACATTGTCTCATGACTTTTCCGGAGTGTCCATGTTTAGAGCTTTATACTTATACAGTTCACACCTGCAGTAGGGCCCAACTGTCTGAATCTCCTGCCAAGCACTCTTTCATTTTGTTATTTGGTATTCCCATAACAGTAATAGTTAACGTTCAAGAATACATTGCTTGAAAAGGCGACAAATGGAGTGTTAATTTTTGTCCAATTTTAATCCTAGCAGGCGATATCGATTCGTTTAGTATGCACCTCTGTGCAGCCTGTATTGCGTCAGTGGAGAAAAACACACTGCTTTGTCATATATTAGAGAAGAATGAAGAAATGACTCATACCTCAGAGATTTTTACTCGGTCTGAGCCAAGTCTTGCACTTAATCTCATTTGTACTCGTGTTTCCTTCATACACTTGCTACTGTAATCCCACTATGCAGTGTTGGTCACAGAAGGACGGTGTGTGAAATCCAGCAAAAAGATGAATCTGAGGACATGACCCGATCCACATTCTTTCAGTTAATTTAGTTTACTGAGCACACACAGTAGTCCAAACATTATAGTGAGTGCTCAGTCTGTCCTGAATTGCATATTAGAGCAGAGAGAAAGAGGGGAAAGGCCAGACAAGGGAGACGCTGTTTTACTGAGGAAGAATGTCCTTGAATTAGTAGCAGCCCTATAAAAACCTTTAAAAGGGAATAGAAGAAAATGCTGTTTTTTTTTAAAAAACAAAACAAAAAAACCCATCTCTTAACTGATGCCCACTTTTGAATCTCAGCTCTTTCTATGGATTCTGATAGAAAGTTTTCCTCAGGGGCAGGCTTTCTGTAAAGCTCGGATCGCTTGGCTGTTGTGAAAAGCACAGAGGCGGACGAAAAAAACACGACTCCATTACTTGAGTCAAGGCATAAATACTCCTGGTCAAATATTACTTCAATCCAAGTGAAAGTTGTACAGACAAATTTTACACAAGTTAAAGTACTGGAGTATTTACTTTAAAAAAAAAAGTGAGCATTCATAAGTACAGGTACTCCCTGAGTTACAATGGCGCGACTTACGGTGATGCTTGCGAGATGCTAAAATTTGTAAAATATTTAGAAACTATGTAAAATTCGCGGGAAGACATCACCGGCAGGCCAGCGTAACGGTGTACATGGATGTTCGGATGACGCCCAGAAGTACGTGGGCGAGACGCAGAAGTATACGGACGATGCCCGGATCACTCTCTCCCACACCTCACGGAGTTACCTTGTGTATCCGTGTACTGCACAGTGCATTACTGTAGGGTTTTTTTTGTGTGTTTCAAGAGCTAATTTTAAAATCAAAAGCATGTCTTCTACAGGAAAAGACTCCTGGGTAGGCTAGGCTAAGCTAGGCTGCGATACCTAAGCTAGGCTAAACTAGGCTAAGCTAGGTTAAGTGGTTCAACACAGTGATTCGACATACGATATTTTCGACTTACGATGGGTGTGGCCGAACGCATCTCCATCGTAACGTGAGAACTGCCTGTACTTTTGATTTAACAAGATTAAACACATTTCTGAAAGGACTTTAGTCAGTAATGTTAATTTGCATTTTTGCTAGCTATTAGTATGGGTCAGCAGGGGATTCACACGAGACCCTGTCCCATTACACCAACTTGGTGGGAAAAGCCGTAAAAAATTCATTTTACCAACCATAATTTAAAATCTAAAGCTAGTACAAGCTGAAAAGCTTTGTTTAAAAGGTTTATCTGCGAACAAATGTCTACATATGTCGACGCGCTTTCCCAGGTTGGACGGCAATTTGTTTAGGCAGTGTCAAAGCTTGCATGTGGTACAAACATTTAAAACCACATGAATCTTATTTAATTTAAAACATGTCAGAGATGGACTTTAGATATGACTGTGGGTGCTGTGGTGAGGAATCATCATTTTTATCAAGTTTATGGTTACCACCACCGAGTTGACGCAAGCACTTTGAATTTGAGTGCCGGAATGTACACGTAGTGCACTGTAATGGGATTGGGTTTCTCCTGTGTGAACACTACGTACGGCCTGTCACATTTCAGAAAGGGAAAGAAAACCTGTCTGCTGACTTCAAAGCTATGCTTCAAAGTAACGAGTAACAGCAAGCTTCATAGACATGTAGTGGAGTCAGAAGTGTGATATTTGTCTTTTAAATGTAGTGGAGTAAAAGTCGTACGTTTTCAAAAAAAAAAAAAATGAATGCTCAAGTAAAATGCAGAAATTCGATAAAATGTGCATATCTACTGTGCTCAAGTAAATGAACTTTACGGACGTTTCTTTCCAAAAAACAGTTTACATAAACTGACTTTCAAATGTATTACTGACTGGGAAATACGTCGGGAATTAAATGTGGGGTTAGGGTCAGGGTACCTGTAACCCTGCTGTTTTAGAAAGTAATCTGAGACAGTGTGGTGTGATGTGCACTCATAGGTACCACATAAAGTTTATTATTTTCCAAAAAGTGCACATAACAAAGTGTTCTCTTCCTCATACCACTTCAGTTTGCCAACACTACCAATGAGCTTCATTGAGTTCACCCTTTGCATTTCACATTTATAACTGATCTCGCATTTAATGCTGCGAAACATCCACAAAAAAAAAGTTCCTCTTACTGCTTACATAATATCAGCTACCAGTCTGTGTTGTTTTGCCTCTTTCTTGAAGTTAATAAGAAAACATGTTATGCTCATGTTATTGAGACCCTAGTAAGTGCTAGTGTCCTCTGTCTTGAAGATTCAAGTAGTAGAAAACTTAGTGACCGTAACAAAGGGTTGATGGAGACTCCTTCAGTTAATGGTAAATGAACGTCTCCTTATTTTTTTTAATTAAACTTTAAAAAAAAAAAATTTGCCTTAGTATAAGTGGATCGCCCACCAAACATGTCTATTTGAACGAGCCGTGATTATGAAACGGTAAAACTTTGAGAAAATTATTCAACGCCCTCTGCCCAATCCGATTCAAGAGTTCAGCAGTGCTGGGGAAGAAAATGTATTCGAGCTTTATTATTCTTTTCGAAATGGCGAAATAGCAGTTCGTGGTCTCAGCTGGATTTTTCAACCCACCATGCCTGAGTGATGGGTGATAAGCCGTATACCATGGGCTCTTGTTCCTGTGTAGTGAAATGAGGGCTGTCATGGGTTTAATGCATGAGTGCATTCCCAGTGACGCAATGATTCACAGATAAAAAAAAAAAAGGGTACTCATCAGGCGGAGTGATGATCCTGCTGGTTGCTGACGGGTACAGCATGGGATTCCCCACAGCTGTGGAACACCAGCAGCAGATGTGTTTAGACTTGCATGGGAGGTGAACCCCAGGTCTGCTGTCATCAACAGCAGTCGTCCAAACTGTTACGTAAAGGAGAATGTTATTTAGCATTTAACCCCTGGCAGCTTTTATTTACATTACACAACTATTTGAAGATGTCCTTTTGCTCCCCTAATCTAAACAGGGGTTTAATGGTGAGGTCATTCTGTATATTTTTGTGTGCCAAATTAGTGATGTTCACAGAACTGTTTTAAGTAAGATGCACTTAAGGGCGCTCATCTGCATGTCATCTACATGACGATCCTTTCTCTGAAGGTCTTGGTTCCTGGAAACATCAACAATGCATTCCTGGACCAACTTGTCCCCGACACGCCATACTCCGTCAATGTCTTGGCCCTGTATGCTGATGGAAATGGACCACCAGTCAAAGGAAACGGAAAAACCTGTGAGCTAAACTTTATGATTATACTATCAACACAGGACATAAACGGAGGTTGTAACGCTGGCGAGATGCGGCGTCATGACAGAATCAGTCATTCGTTATGTATGAAGTGTGTTTGTGCGTCTTAATGTGCGAAGTACGCTAACAGTAAGCAATGTCCGTTTCATTCAGTGCCACGTGCCGGTCCCAGAAACCTCCGTGTGTTTGACGCCACCACAAGCACACTCAGCATTGGCTGGGATCATGCTGAAGGACCTGTAGTGCAGTACAAAATCACGTATGCACCGTTGACAGGAGACCCCATTACTGAATTCGTGAGTATTTCTATAAAATGAATTGCTCAGAAACCATGTCACGTTGCGTGCAAGTACCGTAATAAATCACTTACAGTATTTACCACATGCTCATATACTTGTATGATAATCTGTCGCGTTTTATTAAGTGCCCATCAGACATACAGGATCTTCTCAATACTGATTTTATGAGTATTTATACACAAACATCTAGTCGTTCCCTCAACAGCCACTCTTTTTAAAAGTTTTTTTTATTTTATTTATTTATTTATTTATTTATTTATTTATTTTTACTTAATTAAATCTCCATCCTAAAGACTTTCTCCTCTCAGCGAACTTAAAGTTACAGCTAGACTCCGTGACTAACGCGAGACCTATGATTAACAGGTGTGCTGGAAGTACTGTCAGAACGACTGTTATCGGAAAAGTATCAACAGCTTCTGACCAGTCAGAAGTTAGTGTTTATGCTGTCCGTAAATACATACGACAGCATCTTCCATCCATTATCTACACCACTTTAGCCATTAGTAGATTGGCAAATTAGTATTCCTTATGCAGTAAATTAACAAGACTAACAAAGGCCAAACTGACACCATGTGTTAAGGCCAGCAAGTGAGAGTGAAAGCAGAGAATATTATACTCTGACCTGAGCAGCTGGTGTTATGTCATTTCAGCTCCTGTTAATAAACTCCAGCAATGGGAGCGCAAATGATTAGATTTTTTTTCGGTGCCTGTTAAAGGAAATTATTATTATTACGGTTAAGGCAGAAGTTCTCCAGGGACAAGCGTCATCCTCTAATTCCTTTTTTTTATGTACTGGCTAAAGCCTTGAGCTTCTGAGTGGACCTTGTGTTGGTGACTGCATGCCTCAGAGATTTGTTTGAAGTGGAGTTTCATGAGTGTTACAATCTCTATAACTGTGTGTTTTTGGTTAGCGGTCAAGAGATGATGTCATATTCGTGATCAACTTCAAGGAATTCAACATACAGTTGCGAAAAGAAAGCTATAGCTGCTCGTATTGCATATACAATTTGATTGGAATCCTACTTATAACTTTTTTTTTTTTTAAATAAGCCTAAAGCCCATCTGACATCCATATGTTTATCCACAGACTGCTGTTCCTGGGAACAGAAACATTGCCATTCTTCAAAATCTGCTCCCTGATACGCCTTACAACATCACAGTACAGGCCATCTACTCTGACGCACAAGGCGGGACTCTGGTCGGAAACGGAAAGACACGTAAGTGACAATTACAGGAAAAACCCTGTTTTTCTTTTTCTCATCATAAAAGTTAATAATGCACAAAAAAGTTGCAGCCTATTGTGTTACTGAAAAATTGCAAACCATAAATCTGGAAAAAGTCCTCTGACCTGGAAACTTTTCAATGGTTGAAGAGCCTTGTCTTGAACGGTTACAAATCTCACTGGACACTGGAGACTGCATCCGTAAAAGTTAAATGAACTTCTTTAGGCAGAAAATGTCACCGTTTCAGTGCTTTCCTTTATTTTATTTGTGTTGCTTTGTTCTGTAATATTATATTATTAATTCCTTATTGTTAGTTTTAGATGGGGGGCACGGTGGTGTGGTGGTTAGCACTGTCGCCTCACAGCAAGAAGGTCCTCGGTTCGATACCCGGGTCGACCTGGGCACCTTTCTGTGTGGTGTTTGCATGTTCTCCCCGTGTCTACCTGGGATTCCTCCGGGTACTCTGGTTTCCTCCCACAGTCCAAAGACATGCACACTGAGGATTAGGCTAATTGGCGACTCTAAATTGCCCGTAGGTGTGAATGCGAGCATGAATGGTTGTCTGGCTCTGTGTGTCGCCCTGCGGTGGATTGGCGACCTGCCCAGGGTGTAACCCCGCCTCTCACCTGAAGTTAGCTGGGATTGGCTCCAGCTTCCAGCCGAGACCCTGACCAGGATCAACCAGCGGAAAATGAACGAATGAATTAGTCTTAGATGATGTTGAATGTCTGCCATATGAGTCAATAAGCTGATTTTATAGAAACAATAACATATTAAAATGAAGGCATTGATATAAACCTGCAGTGTTGTCATTTTGCATAGTATTTAGGATATTTTTTAACTGTTTACTATGACACTGTGTGTGATGACAGACACTGGCAAAGGCTGAAGCTTTTCTTCTCTTTTCTTTCTTTCTTTCTTAATTTCTTTTTTTATTTATTTACAATTTCAAGATATTTGTTCTTGATTCTCCATTGGAAAAAAATGTGTTGAATCCATAATGTCCTCTCTTTGTGAATTATTTGACAATCTGTCTGAAACTGATTATTCACCGGACTCTTTAAACGGTACACGTCATGCCGAGTTAGTTTTCTCTTGAATATGTTGGCATGAGATAGCACTAGGCCTGGGCGTTCATAGCTACCTTAGTGAAACCACTGGGAAAATAAAATAAACCCAGTCTAAACATGCATATTCCCCATGAAGGCAGCGTAAACACACCGCTGAAAAATCATGTGGGCCCGATCAGTAGCGGCTCCGGGCCATGCCAAGTCAATAAAGATTGCTTTACCCAATGGAAATGAGTCATGCTTTAGTGTGCTTTCACTGGGTAATTGGCGGAACGGATTCAGCACTGAGGTATTTCTCCGCTGTGTGTCTTGGACCAACAGTTGGCCTGCTGGAGCCCCGAAACCTTCGCGTGTCAGATGAGTGGTATACCCGTTTCCGTGTGGCCTGGGACCCTGCTCTGGCCCCGGTGCTCGGGTATAAACTTGTCTATCAGCCCACAGGTACGTTTCAATCAGTTTCTCTTCCAATCCGAATGATACACATACAGCACATTCCTAACTCTAACATATTCAGTATGTATATAAAGATTAAAAATGCATGTAAGCTTTGTATATCTACTGTAAGTGTCACGTATGACTTTTTTTTTTTTGCATTTGGGCTTCTCAGATAAGGACGAGACGCTGGAGGTGTTTGTCGGCGATGTTACCTCATATACTCTTCACAACCTGCTACCTGGCACAACTTATGACGTCAAAGTTTTAGCTCAGTACGACGCTGGCTTGAGCGGAGCGCTCACAGGACAAGGAACAACACGTAGGTGTCTGAATTCTGAGACTTGGGTTGAATGCCAAATCGTTGACAGGAATGGTCCGTTTTAAGCAGGACAGTACAGTAAATGTTATGGTAAAGTGGTAATCCCAGGGCAACTATTTCCTACTATTTTATGGCGATTTTTCGATTCAGCTTTGAAGTGATGAACACAGTATGATGGCTTTGTCTTTCATGGATTGATGGTGAACACCCCCCCCCCCAATAAAAAAAAAATCACCACAACCCTAACCGGGATAAATTAACTCCAGAGGACGAATAAATAAACAAATTAATGAAAATCTTTTACAGGTGTTGTTTGCGCCATGATAAACTGCTTTGACAAATCTCAAATATGGATGAAAATAAAATACGTAATGCTACTAAAAACCTTCATCCAAAGGAGCAGGGGCATTTTTCCAAGGAAAATAATTTCCCTTTTATCATACGCAGTCTACCTCAACGTGACCAACCTGGAAACGTACAACGTCGGCTACGACCAGTTCTGCGTCAAGTGGACACCTCATCGAGGCGCGACTTCTTACAGGATCAAGCTGAATCCTCTGGATCGTGAGTCACACAAACCTCTTTGACGTGCCTTTCGATCATGTCCAGATCGTTTAGTTTAATTTACCCCCTTGTTTGTATAAATAGTTAAAGTTGTTTGTCGATGGTTGCCATAGAAACTCGGCTCTGTTGCCTAGTATTGTGTCATCAGTCTCCTGGAATGACAACACGTCAGTGGCCTGGACTGAATGTTTATCCTCAGTGTTTTCTTCGTTTATTCTCCAGTGAAGGACATATGTAGAGTAAACGCGACCACCAGGTTTTAAATGATTCAGATGGGCTAGAAAGTTTTGTTTCTTTCCTTAAAGCCATCTGGTTCTTATTCACACATAGATTAAGGGTGCTTAGTTAAAAGCAGGATATTGGAGGATATGCACACTGGTGATCCATTTGGCAAATTCCTGAGAGTTAAACAATGAACCAAAGTGCTAGCACATCCCCGAGACAGAAGTACCTGCCAATATGGCTGAGATATATAAAAAAAATGTTACCTCAAAGATCTCAGATTAATAAGGAACATGCAAGGTCTGTGGGTTAATCAGTAGTTCCTAAGGTATCACATAGTACATCTCTAAAGAATAACACTGTGATTAATGACATTGTATGAAAAGGAAGAGCTGGGTTTAGATCGGATCAGGATTGGACACAGGATGGGTCCAAAAGCCAGGGTCTACAAGTGAGATATGCGTCATCACTTATGAAGGACTAATACAACATTTAGACAATAGGATGGATTCCCAGACACCGATTAAAGCCTAGCTCTGGATTAAACTTCAGTTGAAATGGAGAAAATGTACTCCAGGACTAGGCTTAAACTGTGTCTGGGAAAACGATGCAAAGTATTCAAAAACGAATAACGTGAAAGCATGGAGAAAACAACTCCTTGAAGGAGTCTCATATTAATCTGACCATGTACAAGGCTATCTGATTTGGTTGACGCTACAGGATACTATCTAGCGATGGTTTAGAGCAATCCCATAACACACAGTGAAAGTCAACCTGGCTTCTTAAATCTGGAACCTACTACGTGCGCCACCTAATGCCTACATCACCCGGGTACCTTCCTGTCTAATTTGCCTCCTTTGTGAAGAAATTTATCTTCAGCACCTTTGAGATGGGCAAATTCGTTGATCACAGCTTTACTGAAATCACATGTTCTACGCGACTGATGCAGTTATCAAGTTTTCTGGTTGCTCATAATGGGAGAATAATTCATGCCCTAATGGGCCTGTTAGTGCTTGCTGTAATTACCAATAACTATAACTCTGCCAAGCTAAGAGAGGCAGGAATGTGGGTTAGAATTGAAGTTATAATTACTAATATTTATACCTGTGACTTGCTATGTGGGGAACCTTAAGGAGCAAATAAATGGAGCACTGGCTTATATTCTTTCAAATCCAAACATTTTGTAAAATCACTGGTCGCTTAAAATGGGTAACTAGTATTTCAATAGCAGTTGGGAAACATACAGGGGGAGACTAACATTTGGTCAATGGGTGATATATATGTTTAGACTCTAACTGTCCGTATGGACAAGCCAGTATTGCAAATGAAGAAATAGGAAATGATTTAAGGGTCAAATTTCCTGCTGCGTTTTATTTCTGGACATGAAATGGCTTTGCATGGCAGCATTCGTATTTTTTAAAAATCCCCCCCCCCCCCCCCATTCCAAATAGTACATAATGCTATCTTTTTGTCTGAGGTTTGAGGTATTTGCAGGGCACTGTGGTGGCTTTAACCTAACCTTACTTAAAAATATATAATATGCCACTTGCACAATCCTGTGAATAAAATCTTATAATGGTCCTATTATAAATATTAAAGTCTAAAACCTTATTTTCAGTTTAAATAGGAACGCATTGGTGTATTATGCGCGTCTGTCTTATGTCTCTTAGCTTGTATGAAAGAAAGCAGTTCAGCAAATAGAAAGTAACAAAAGTACAGGTTTGGATAACTGATAAAATAGCCGGAGTTATTTGATGTTTGGACCCTCAGTACGGTGTAAGAAGTGTTCCTGTTAAGGAGTCATTGTTTAGTCGTCGTCTTGACCGTGCTCATGTTATTTTGTCTGATGTGATTTTGCAGCATCTGCTAGAGGTCAGCAGGAGATCACCATCACAGCTGCGCAGAGTCAGTACTGCTTTGACGGCTTGAGTCCGAACTCTCTGTACAGCGCCACTGTGTTTGTACAAACTCCCAGTCTGGAGGGGCCTGGAGTCAGTACCAAAGAGCGCACATGTAAGGAGTGTAGTCTTTCACCTCTATCCGAGTGGTAACTCCCATACACTGGCCTTTTTTTGATCCAGGAAAAAGCTTATCCATTTGATTTTGTTTCTTACAGTGATAAAACCAACCCCAGTGCCAACCCTGCCTCCCACTCCTCCTCCTCCACCGACCATTCCACCTGGCTGGGCAGGTCAGCACTCTCGTCCACAAATCAATATGATAATAGGAATACTTCCTAACAATATTTGTCTAAAGCAACTAAATATGTTGACTGAATAAGTAATTGCGAAAAGTTGTATAAATGTACTTGGCAGCGCGTGGAGGTCCGCAGCTACTTTGCAGTGAGACTGAGTAGCCAGTTGTCGATTTGGCATTGTCTGAGTGGAACGTGGTTAGAATGAGCTGTCCCATGTCCAAGATGGATGAGCATTTGTCAGGATTGAATATCTCTGTAGCGTGCATGCAGTGTGTAAACACTGTCTGGTGCGGGAGCTATTGGAAATTCAGGTATTCTGCTGGAGAAATGTACCTAAAGTCATATCCAGATGGAGTGGCTAGCCTTAAATCGATTGTTGTAAATAAACTGTTTTGACTGGACAGGGAATTAATTGGGTTAAAAGACAGAGAGTTTAGCAAGATGTCTGCATGGCCTAAGACGTGCTTGGATTTAAAAGAAAAATATAAAAATAATTCAATGAGCAACAGTAAAAAGATTTCGGTGAGTGATTTGGAATGTCCTAGAGAGAGTGCGTCAAGCTGCGAGTATTCAGACTTACTTAGTTAAAAGCTTCTGGTTATGTGTAATCAGTATTCATTCAATACTTTGGACAACAGCTCTTTTTTTTTTTTTTAATATTTAACTAAACCTGGACAGACCCCAGCTCCACACTGGAGTCTTTTCAAACCCATTTTCTTTTCGGAATCTAACTTCTGCCCACATTTAGCCATGGTGGCCACATGCTGGAAGGCATATCTGTTTCCACTTCATGCACATTGCTCAGTTCAGGTGTTAACAGAGACCAGTGAGGGTTTTACACAATCTGAGTATGCACGCAACGGTCTGTGTGTAAAATGTGGGCAATTTTGAACTATGCTGCAGTGCATCAGGCAAGCATTATCTTGTAAAATATAGCCAGTTGTCTTCTGAGTAAAAGAGCTATTAAATCTCTCAGCCTTTCCGGTCTTCAAATGTTCTGCTGCTTTTATTTGTTTTCACATCAAAGCTTGGTCGTTAACAGAGTAATTGCAACATGAAGTGTCAATGCCTTTGTTTGTCAAAAGTTTTTTTTCGGAATGCCTGACTTTAATTAGAAAGCACAGGCTTTGTGCCATTCTTTATGAAGGAGACTGAGTGATGGACTGTGGTGCTGAATCTGAATGACTTGTTTTTCTGCTTCAGTGTGCAAAGGTGCCAAGGCAGATGTTGTGTTCCTCATCGATGGCTCATGGAGCATCGGTGAAGATAGCTTCCATAAAGTACGGCAGTTTGTCTTCAGTATCATGGGAGCGTTTGATGTCATAGGCCCATCAGGAATGCAGGTATGGACAAACTTTCCAGGACATCGTTTAGCCTGAAACGGTACAACGAGTTTTCAGCAGAGAATCTGAAACCAAATGCTTCTTCCAGAAGCTCTGGATTAGTTGCATTAAATCTGAAGCCTATTAATGGACTTTGTACATTCATGTGCAATACGTATACCAATAACTACAGCATGATGTAATAGTATACTTTTGAGGGTCGGAAAAGTTGATCTATTAAAAGTGCCCGTGAGGACTTTACTATGCGTTTGAAGAAAGCATAATGGGCGTTGTGTTATTTTAACAGAGAGATAATAAAAAAAACTAAAAATAAAATTGCTAACGCTACTTAAAAACTTTGGTGCTAATAATACGCGGATTCGATTCCCGTACATTTCATTTTTAAGAAATATCCCAAGATGGGGTTAAGAAAGTACCTCTGATCTAATCTAAACTAATCTAATCTAATATAGTCTAAACTAATCTAATCTAATATAGCCTAATCTAGTCTAATCTAATATAGTCTAAGCTAATCTAACCTAGTCTAATCTAAACTAATCTAATCTAATATAGTCTAATCTGGTCTAATCTAATCTGGTATAATATAGTCTAATCTAAACTAATCTAATCTGGTATAATATAGTCTAATCTAATCTAATATAGTCTAAACTAATCTAATCTAGTCTAAACTAATCTAATCTTATATAGTCTAATCTGGTCTAACCTAATCTAAACTAAACTAATCTAATCTGATCTAATATAGTCTAATCTAGTCTAATCTAATCTAAAATAATCTAATCTAGTCTAATGTAATCTAAACTAATCTAATCTAATCTTATCTAGTCTAATGTAATCTAACCTAATCTAATCTTATCTAGTCTAATGTAATCTAAACTAAACTAATCTAATCTTATCTAGTCTAATGTAATCTAAACTAAACTAATCTAATTGAGTCTAATATAGTCTAATCTAGTCTAATCTAAACTAATCTAATCTAATCTAATCTTATCTAGTCTAATGCAATCTAAACTAAACTAATCTAATCTTATCTAGTCTAATGTAATCTAAACTAATCTAATGTAGTCTAATCTAAACTAAACTAATCTAGTCGAGTCTAATATAGTGTAATCTAGTCTAATCTAAACTAAACTAAACTAATCTAATCTAGTCTAATCTAATCTTAAAAGGAGACAGTTTATCAGATCAAATCAAAAGGACAAAGTTTGATAGTGTTACTGCATAGCTAACGTGGAGTCGATAGCTGTACCATTATTATATCCATACATCCATTTCAAGTGAACCACAATTTGGATGTAATAAACAATTTCTTTTATTTTCATACACATGGCATACAAGAGGGTCATTTGTTTTGGGGTGTGAGTTTGTTTTGCTCTTTACTACAAACCAGTACAAATCAACAGCCTCAGGAGAATAAAGGTTGCAGGACAATGCATATATTTTGACCACATATTCAGTTCATATTATAATATTCAAAATAATAAAAATTCTAATAAATTTCATAATAAAATATTCGAAATAAATGTTGTTGTGCCAGCCAAAAAAGCTGAGAATGTGACCATGGTGCCGGCTGATAGCAATGGCTGCTAAGCAGTAATTAAAAGGCCAAAGGTGGGACCTGAGCTCAATAAGCCAGTTCTACTCTTAGTGATGTTTTATGTTTGAAACAGTGAAAACAGTATGTTTAAAGATGATTTGACAGAGCAGCATGCATGTTTTTTTTCCTTTGCTGAGCTATTATGAATCTTTAGTCTAAACATGATAAACATGGTAACATAAAGCATTGCTAAGAAACAGATTATAACCACTTCAAATGGATGCGTCCTATTTATCGGCATGAACCTACCACTAACTAGTCGTGACGATCAAAAGGAATTTTTTGATCGGAGTTTTTGATTGAGATTTGGAGTTATTGATCATTTCCCTGTGTTCGTGGCGACAGGTTGCTTTCATTCAGTACAGCGACGATGCCAGGACTGAGTTCAGACTGAACGCTTATGATAATAAAAGCACTGCTCTGGCGGCCCTGCAGCTCATCAACTACAAAGGAGGAAACACAAAGACAGGTGCTGTGTAACTCTCAGTGATCCTCAGCTACGTTATTACACACTTCTTGCCTGTCCACTTTATTGCTGAAACTATGCTCTGTAATCTAAAATGCTGACATTTTGGATCACAGTAGTCCCTCGCCATATCGCGGTTCACCTATTGCAGCTTCACTGTATTACGGCTGTAAAATAAAAATTTATATATATA
>JAQLOM010000020.1:9642872-9653816 GCA_030068315.1 Chrysichthys thysi
CATTTTTGAGAAAATCTCATTTCAACCGAAACCATGTTTTGCCTCTTAGCTCATAATTAGCCTATGCGCATTCCGACACATTATGTCAGCACGGGTCACAAATGGGTTCTACTTTCAACCTTTACTAAAAGGGAAACTCTCTGTTCTTGGGGGTATGGGTTCCCTCAGGGAGACAAACTCAAAGAAAAAAAAAAAAGGATACCTCTGGAAGACTAAAGGTTTTTAGTTTGTCCTTCTGAGGAAAGATTGTGTGTTGAACCTACAGAAGGGTTTCCTTGAAGAAAAGAATCCCAAGTAATCCCTTAACTAAGACCAAAAGCTTAACCCAGCAATTCCTTGAGGAATTAGACCTCTTGAGTGTAGATGCTACCTTGCAGCTAGATTTTGCGTGACATTTTAAACCCACTAATTCACTCAAGAAACCTTTCTTTTGTTTTATATCGTTTTCTGCCTAATTTATTTAGCACAACCTGTTTTGGGTTGTACTTATTCAGTCCATTTATTAAGGTAATCCGTGCAGAACTAATCTCCATTACAGGACCACCCAGGCTACCGTCGGAGTCGAGAAAACGGAACATTTCTGGGACAAGGAAAGAATGAACGCATCTAAAATCCAAAGCCTACCTCAGAGCGAGCATACCATGTGAAACGATTTCTCATCTCAAGGTCGCTTACATGATTGAACTGGCTAGAGTTGTATGTTGTCATAATTAAGCACAGATCTGTTAGGGTTTCGATGAGCCAACCTTGATCTTTAAGTGCAAGTACCGGAAAAAGGGAGACAAATCTGGTATATCTTAGAGCTATGCACAATAAAGTATATCAAAACCTTCTGTGGATGGCGTTAAATTAAAGCTAAGCCTGATTACAGTCACCTCATGTGACTCCATGCCATTTAATGCATGTTTACAGCTTTACCTTGTACCTTATGGCTCAAAAATGTTTTGAGAAAAAAAAAAAAAAAAAAATTCATGCTTTGTCGTACTGCACACTAGTTCCGGGTAGCTGCTGTCCTCCTGTTCTTACTCTCACTCTTGCACGAGTTTCTTAATTTTAATTGACGTTTTTTAAGTAAAAAGTATTTGCGAAAAGCAACGCATGAGCGCAATGTACTGGATCCGCGTGTGGGCCACTGTTAATTCCTATTATTTAGCATGTTTAGGGAAGTCTATTTTGCCTGTCTTGTGTCTAACGATTGCTTAACAACTAGGGTGGAGGTCAGAGCTCTCCGAAACATGACTCCTTGTTCTCTCTGCGTTTTTTGATCTCTGAAGGGGAGACAGTGCCTGGACCTGTTAAAAATGATCACAAATTCTTGCTTTGATTTCAGCTCAAAGGTAAAACTCATTATCTTCATGATGTAATGGTGAAAGATGACATTTAATCTGCCTGTAAGGTGGTACAAAGGAAAAACTGTTATGGCATTTTCTTTTTCCCTTTTTGGGACCCAAGTGTATAATGCTGACCTGTCGGCTGGTTGTTGAATCAAATGCACAGTTGTGCCACCGAACCTTTCGAATCGCTGGGTATGACATCTGTCTAGTAAGGGAACCTTTTTAACGCTCCATTTTAGTAGAATAACACAATATTTCCTGTATATCCCGTTGACCTTTGAACTGATCATAGTTTGTGCTTATTTAAGTAAAGTGCCTGTGTGGGATAATGACCCCAGACAATGTTTTCCTGACTTTCCATGATGAGTGGGGCTAGTCGTTTTAGAAACACAAACACCATAACAGGCAGGGGCAAGGCCGCGTCTGGATTTTTGTTTGAGATAAATGAAAACTATCCTACGGGCTATGTGGATGAATAGCAATTTGAACCACTGCCAAATAAGGGGGAACTGAATGTGCAAATAGTGATATTAAAGATCATTAAGTGAAATTTCATTAATCTCCAAGTGGAAAACACTCTTAATCTCACAATCTACAAGAAACTGGGTTGGAGTAAGAGTTACAGCTGTTCTGCAGTTCACTGTTCAGCCAAAGCGTAATTAAAATGGAAATACCCAAACATGCATTATAAGGCATGGAACTCTGAGAGCATTTGTTCTGCTCCATTTACACGGATAATAATTCTCATCAATAATTATTTGTTTGTTCCGTATGCTTCCCTTATGCAGTGAAATCACTGTCTTGCACAACAACTTAAATATTCTACACCGGAGTCATTAGAGGCACCAAGAAGGACAGCAATAAACATCAGTGCGTAATTCTTTGTTTTAAATAAACTGCTTTGGTAGGATGTTCAGTCTGGTCCAAATTCCTGTCCAATCCTTCGAACGAGCCTGAAACGAACGAATGAGATTTTGGGCTGAGGAAATAAATTACATCCAGATATAGCCGTGTTTTTATTACTTCGTTTGCCTTCACGGGAACCACTTTACAAGTTTTTGAATTACCTCTTTATTACAGCACGACAGCAAACGTTAAATGGCTTTTTAAAGTGTTGCATAATCATGTCAGAAATCCTTAATTATTAAAAATAAATAAATAAATAAATAAATAAATAATAATCCATGTGTTCATATGTTATTAATCCTGAAAGAGTTTTAGCAGGTTAGTTGGAAGGGCATGTCTCACGCCATCTTACAACAATACCCCTCTATTTACTAAAGTTCCTCACATACCCCAGTGAGTCATTCCTCTTAAAGAAGAACATTTGCATCCATGCTGACTCTGTAAAATTGACGGTGTCTCATGGCCAACAATGATCTTGTTCCTGTTTAAGCATCCTGTTTGTGTTCCTGTTTTCAGCATTTTCTTAAAAAAGCATCTACAACATCCTCGTTAAATGCTGAACAGTTCCCTGCCTAATGATGCCCCCGTGCCTACAAGGTTTACCTAATCTTCCATCTGCTGAAAGGAAAGCTGCTTACCTGGGTTACGCCACCTTGCCTCTCTCTCTCTCTTTCTCAGTTGAACCTATTTGCAGTCTTGAGTGGTTATTCCTAAAACAAGGAAAGAGACAGAGTCTACATTGTTTCCTCCCAGGTAAAAAAAAAAATTAATCTGTGGGTTCGTTTTGTAAAAGCACAGGGTTGCGACCCTTCTGTTTACCATGAGTGGTAAACGGAGGAGACATGACATGAACCTAGTGCGTCATTATAGTCTTGAAGCACACAAATTATGAACACAGCTGCCTATCTGCTTTTGCGTGTGTAATAGTTGGCCCCATATCATTCTTATTATGGCATCAGTGAGCCCTAGTGATATAACGCATAACTCAATCCTAATACTTTCAATGTCTATTGATAGATATGAAATTTTAGCCCTCCCATCTGATATCACAACCAGCTGCCATAACACACAATACAATGGATCTTAAAAGCTGAAAAACAGATGCCTTTGGATTTAGTTTGAAGAAATACGTAATGCTCTCTATGGCTTCTGTAACACTGATCATCATTAAAGACATAATGATGTGGAAAACATTTCAATAGGCTTGGCCTTGATAAAGCGTCTCTCTTTTTTAAAGCGAGGAAATGCGGCAGCGTCTTTTGTGCGGTGTCAAGAAAGAAAAAAAAATCATTAGCCATGCATGGCTATTTGAAGTGTAACATGAGTGTAGCCTGAACTCTGCGGTTCCTTTAGTTCCAGTAATTACAGTGTCAGTTAAATAAGGATGAGGGAGAAAGAAGGGAAGTGTGAGAAAGTGAGAACCTTTTTTCTGTGGCATCATCAAAGCACCTCTGTGGTAACGCTATTATTACAAATGTGGGAAAATGTGGTGATGCTGTTGTGTCGCTTTATCTCAGCTGGTGAACGACTATCCAAGACAAGCTTTTCATAAGTCTGAAGAGAGGGTTAGTTGTGATAGAAACACAAAACACCACAATGGACCAGGACAAGGTCATCTTTGGGTTTGTGCCTGAGTCAAATGAGAACTTTCCTACAGGCTGTTCTGACAAATGACATCATCTTGACTTGTTGCCGAAAAGGGGAGAGCCGACTACTTAAGTGTTTGAGAAAATATTAAAAGATCATTAAACAATAACTCAACAGCACTTGGCTAAAAAAAAAAAACCCAAAAAACAAAAAAGCCCCCAATAATCGCAATTATTACAAAAGAAGCCGAGACGCAGAAACGTCCAGCTGTTGTCTATCCCCTGCTTAGACAAAACAAGTCTTAAAAACCTTGAAATATGGGAAACATTTGGTCCGCTTCATTTACGTGTATAATTATTTTCATCAATAACGCCTTGTCAATGCTGTACCTTTGCGCACGCGTCTTCTCCAGTCAAATGCCTCTGTCTTCTCTGTTTATACAAGAACATAAACACAATTGTACAATAGAAACATCAGAAGCATTAAAACAAACATAACTGAATATGATTTATTGATTTCCTTTGATGTGTTCATGACATTCACGTGGCAAAGTTTTTTGCATATGTTATGCAACGCAGCAAAATAATACGTGTTGGAGCTTTACCTGTGCTGTGGGATAATGTCCAATGACTTGTGCTTGGACTTGGACAAACCTATGAATTTGCCTAAATCAAACAAAACTGTGATAAATGAGGACAAATAAATGCTTATACTCCTATGATTGCATGCTTGATGGGTGACGTTAACATAAAAAGAATTAGTAAGGTTTTGGCCAATTGAAACAGCTTTAATGCGTATTGGTAGAGAGTCTAGAAATCTCTGGAACGGTACTGGATGGACGGACACTTTTCATCCTATAATTTTTCCTTTCATTTTTGTTTTGATGAGAGTTTTGAAAAGCAAGATCTAAGACGTCGCTTCAAAATCCCCACAGGTGTTTAACTGGGTTGAGATCTGGTTCATACCAAAGGCCATAGCATATTATTTACACCATTGTCATCCTCATCAAATCATTTAGTGGGTCCATCATCGCCACTGCATTTGTTTCTCCTCGTAAACTCCATTTAACTGCGCTAGGAATGTGATGTGATGTCAGCATAGCCCACAACCACTGACATCTCACTGAAATACTGGAAGAAATACTACCAACAAATTAGCCCCAGAATGGCTATGACCGTCGACGCATGTACTTAGTTTCAGCATAGAGTTGAACTTTTCCTAATTTGTCATGCATCTCTTGTCAATTATGTGCAAATGAAGATGAATCTACTGAGTATGTTATTTTATTACATGCTTTGTTAGTACTTTGGTAGGCATCTTGACTTTTTGTGGGAGGTAAAGTTCTCAGACTTAGTCAAGTCAGCAGGAAAACCAATGAAGGAAATGCAACACAATACGATGACTCATAAAGCTGAAAAACAGTCACACTTGGATTAGTTTTAAGCAAGACATGTTCTTTATATCTCCTGTTACACTGATGAGCATTAAAGACTTAATGTGGAAAGCATTTCTGTACACTTGGTTTCTGGCTTTGATAAATCCATTCTTTTCGAAGGAAAAAAAAAAACAAAAAACTTCCAACCGAATGTAACCTGAGTGTAGCCAGTGCTCTGCTGTTCCTTGAGCTCCAACAATTACAGTTTCAGTCGATGAGGGTAAGTGAGAAGGAATGAAAGAGTTAGAAAACGAGCAAGAGAAGTTTCCATCATCACAGCGCTTCTGTGGCTACTTAAACCTCTAGTATTACAAATCTGGGAGAATGTGGTAATGCTACTGCAATGGTCTGCCTCAGCCGTTTCTCCTCAACTTTCAGCCAGCATGCATTCATTACATCATATACATCTTAATAATATTACAGCAGGGCTGGTGAGGGCTGAGACGAGACGTGAAACCTAAACCGGGCTGAACCTTGAGGGTTATGGATGGCACTGGAAAGCTAATCAATCACATGTATCACCCACAACCTTGCTGTTTAGTGCTGGCTAAGCTAGTCACACCATGATGGTTTGGGTCAGTCGGAACATCCCCTCCTCTCTGGGGAAGCTCCGCATGTCTGTGTATGTGGTTTCCATGATCTTCTTCATCAAGAATGAGTGCATTCTCAGCCTGGTGATCTCATCGTGGTGCACTGAAGAGTTCAGTCCAATCCAATTCCATGCCCAGTGAGCTGACTCGTTTTTTTCCACTGGACAAGCAAAATTAGCTAAAGGCTAAAATCTGAAGGTATGTAACTCATTTAAAGCCTTCTTCACAACTTTGGCTTTAACTTTTAAAAGTGCTTTTGAGAAGAAATGGAGGCTAGGTTAAGCCTAGAAAACTGTTTTATTTAGCAAAGCTTCTCAGAAGCAATTAAACTGGTCGTTTTTGACAGACCCAGTTCTGTTCAATTGTCTAAAGGAGTGAAGAACTGATTTTTCCCCAGTGTTAGTTCTTGTCAGACTGGAATCTGAATAGAGTATTTTTTTAGAGTAACAGTTTTCTTTGGCGCTGGGTAAACCTGTGGTCAGTAGGCATTGCTGAATCATAAAATCTTCAACTCTTATACTGGGTATAAAATGATCTTAAGCAGAGACATAACCAGAGGTCATGATGTCTGTTTGGCAAACTGCAACTTTATTCAAATTTAGCTTGATCAAGTCTACCACCTAGTGGCAGATGAGGTTTAGAAGACCGTGGCCAAGCTTTTGCCAGGGTTCATAATGTCTGAATTAAAGACAAATGCTGAGTCGTGACTCATTTCCTCATTGCCTCTGGGGAGGAATAGAAGGTGTGCGCTCTCTAAAGTTTCCTTCTGCCTCCATGAAATGTCAGACATGAAGCCAGAATCTGCAGTCCTGAAGCCTTGAAACGTCCGGGTGCAGTTTTGCTCCAAACCTGTTCAGTTATGAGCTGTTAATAACACTCAGTTTCTGAATTTTGCTTGAATGGTTCTAGCATTGCCAGCAGTCAGACGATGACAAGCCTTGTCCTGTTGCTTCCAAACATTTGGTCTGATGGAATCAGATCCAAGATCTGTCATAAGATTGTGTTTGGCAGCTGGGGGAAGGATAAGACCAGTTTTGGTTTTTTGGGTTTTTTGTTTTTTTTTCTGCAGTGGAGCTTAGATACTGTGCTTTGTGTACAGTAACTTTGGACTTGATTGCTCTGAATGCTCAGCACACGTTCGCATCAGAAATTAGTCAGAGGGGAAGTGTTTGATTTCAGAGAAAGGCTTACGCTATAAGCAGCATGTTTTCCACAGGACTTCATGTTTACGTTCCCATGACTTCGAACTCACTACAGAGGTTAGCTCAGTGTCGTGTTTATGCAAGCTGCTGTGTTTTGGTGCAAACACGTTTCCAGGGTGATTTATTAAGACACCAGCTCACTTAACAGGAATGTGGCATCTGGGGATCAATAGATTTCACTTGCTTATAAAAGGCTCTCAACTACGCCAGCTAGTGAAGCACCGAACCTCAGACAAGCAATTATTGGATTTTAATCAACAGCACTTGAAGACAATGAGAACATGATCTGTAGCTACTTTAGATGATTTGATTTAAGTACTAGACTTCAGGGTTGCCTTCTCTGAATCATGAGGCTGTTTTTTTCTGTTATGTAATCCAGTACCCTCAGACATGTTACGTAAGGGAGCCTGCTGCTGTTATATGAATATTCATTGACATGGTGGTGTGACGTGGCAGAAGATGAAGTGGAGTTACTGTTACCACCTCAAAGTTTTATTATTTTCCTAAACTAGTGTTTTATTCCTATTTTAAACCACAGCAATTTGCTAACTACTGCAATTTCTATATTTTATTAAAGAACATCATATCATCCATTTTTAAACACTTCATGCATTTAACATTGTGGCCAAGTTCATTCCTGTTAATAACCTGACAAAATACAGCTTACCATATTACCGAGAACTCAAAAAGTCCTCTGTCGTGAAGACTTTTCCATGATGCACAATTTAATGATAAAATGTTACAAAGTGCCGACACTGGAGACTCCTTCCATAAGTGTTTAATAAATATCACCTTAGAGAAAACATCACCATATCAAGGATTATACCGTTTTCTTTTTTAAATAAGAAAACTTTTAGTTTTACTCTGAGAATCTTTTAGTGTTTTAATATTTGCATGAATTTTACAGTTCTATGTGGCTGTTAAATCCCCTTTTTGCTTTAATGACAGTGTGCACTCGAGCAAGCATGGACTCCAGAGAAATTTATGATCCATTTTAGATCAAATCCATCAGCGTGCCCTCCGAACAACACTTTCTCAAGACGAGACAAGGCATGAGGAAACTCTGACCTTTTGTACGAAGCAGTGAACTTGCTCAATATCACACATTTGCTTACATTTAGATAGGGACCTAGAAATAGTGCCGAATCTTGAATATCTTTGTTTTAAGTACGGTATTTGGAATCTTGAAAATCTATTTTTTGAGTATTTGAAAATTTAAAACCTTCTGTTTATTTCCTATTTTAAATAAATAAATAGAAAAGATTTTCGGTGTGGTCTCAGACTTTTGGGACCCACTGTACCTGAATCTGGATATAAATTTATCCCTAATGTGTAATTTATCCCTAATGTCACTGCCACTTACTGGAGAATAAACAGCTTTTGTCTTCATCTGAAAGACGGCAGAGTTTGCAGTGCTGCGATTTATGTAGTATTATGTATTTGACGTCTCTTGCATAAAGCTTGATTTACCTGTTTTATTTGTGCACTTTATCTCAGGTTTGAGGGGGAAAAAAAGTACTTGCTAATTAAATTTATTTACATTTTTTTATGAGAATAATCCTTGGTGCCATCTAAACCTTACTTAAAATATACTTAGTTAAATGTACCAAGACTTCAAGCCTGGAAATTGTTGCGATACTTTCCTTGAGTAAATCTCACACCAAGATTTCTTCACTGTGGCTGGACCCATCCATCAGCCTGCTAATCATGCATATCAATCATCTCAGTTTATATTTTCCAACACAGATATTAATACCTAAGCTTTCTCAGGATTGTGTATTAGTATGACTTATGTACCTTGTCATCTGTGCCTGATCCCATGTTAAGGAAACGGAGGCCGACAGAGGAAGTTCAGTTAAGCCAAGAGTCCTGGATGAACCTCAATATTGATGCCCGTCAGGCTTTAACTCCTACACAGTAGTGTCTATGTTACAAGCCTCAGCTCTGTTCCACTCAATAGGTTCCATGTATTCACATTTCATGTGGTCCCACAGTCTTGTGGTTATAAGCATACGATTGCAACCACATTGAGGACTTAATGGACCTAAGCGACGTACTGTGGCTTTCGATGGAATCTTGGATCCGTGCATTGCATTGTTTTTTCCCCCCCGAAACCACAAAATGTGACGCCAATGAAGAAGCATCACAGGGCCTATGTGTTAGCTAATTTCAGTGCATTCATTCCAGAAGTTATCCTTGCAAAAATAAAAAATGGCCTGCATTTAATAAAGTCGACAGAGGACCGATGTCTCTTTGCTAATGACTCACGGCACATCTTGTGCATATTATAACACCACGGCATTGCATGACTTTAACCTCGCTTCGAGAGCATGTGGATTTAACCAAGAACATAGGTCTGACTAAAAGAGTCTTGAGAGCTGTTGAAAAATCCGTCTAAGCCTTTAAATGGCATGCTGTAAAGTTTAAGTGATTACTGGGTTTGCTTGTGGACACGAGTGTTTATTTGAAAGCACGTACGAGGAACCCGGGAACGTGTTTTCTTTTAGGTCGAGCTTACGCCATTATCCACAAGAGGCGAGTGATCCTTTAGCTAATGGCCTCTTTTTGAAGCACTTCAAGCACAACAGAGAAGCTCTAAAGTCTCACTGCAGACTGTTTCTCTCACACACTTGTGTCTCAAGCATTTTGTACGACACATCGGCTTGAACCACAATCACATAAACAGTGCGCGTGTGCAGATTTATGAAGCGAACTTGAACGTCTTGCTAGCCTTTGCCCTGGACTTCTCCTTTCATTCTCTTTCTTAGTCTCTTGCTATAAACATGTCTCAGCCAGCCCAGACATTAAAGTGATTCGTTCCAAGTCAGGAAGTCACCATATGGAGCAAATCTCTTGCTATTTGTGTTCAAAGCATCTTTAGGGGACTTCAAAAGAGGCAGCAGACATTGAGCTGGAGAATCAGACCACTTTATATAATCAGGGTGACAAAACTTAAATCTATTCCTTAGCCCACCAAGCAAGTAAATGTTTAGTGCCCAGTCCCGAGTTCTAGTTGGTCAGAAACCTAATTGACAAGGCTAAAAAAAAAGGTAGCTAACTTAATGTAATAAAGTGTGCTGAGTTAGTTAGCTAGTTAAGTACACTTTATTTCCACAAACCTGTATGGTCCTGATTCTAAAACAATGTCTTGTGATTAGTGTACTATGATTAGGACCTGTGTCCCCCAGATGCATTCTCAGGACTTCATTTTCAGAGCGCATGCCAAAGAATTTTCTCAAGAGCCTATTGTTGCTAGGTAGCAAAAAGCATCTTCTTGAACTTCCATATTGTTTCATTATGAACTTTGTTTTAATCTAAAATGATGGAACGAAATTGTGTCGATTCCAAATATTGATCATGGTATCCCTTCAATATTAGATCATAAATCATTGGGTGTGTGTCAGTGCCAGCCAGGAGCAGTTTCACCTCCATTATTGCTGACAGTGTTGATATCATGAGTCCCACCCATTCTTCATTCTGATTGGTCAGTGAGGGAGAAGTAACATTGACGAGCTGGGTGGTATTGCGAAAGTTGAACAGTTTTCAACTAAAAGTGCCCTGAGAGCAGCAGGAAAAAGCTGAACGCTGAGGTTGTGTTCGTGCCGAGCATGCTGAGTGCTGTCAGTGCTAATCTTCATAGGATTTGTAGAGAATACAGACACTGTCAGTGCATTTGTCGGACAAAGGCCTTAATCTTCCTACTGTCAGTAAGCTCATACATTAGCCAATGTGTGCAGTGCAGCAGGTGGAGGGATTCAGAATGAGTAGCGCATACTATAATTACAGCAATGAGCTGCATCGCAGAAGTGTAAAGTGCAATACCTTAAACACACCTACACAGCAAACAAAAACATTAGTGTACAAGTCAATGAGGTACTTTTTCTTTCTTT
>JAQLOM010000020.1:9713976-9726720 GCA_030068315.1 Chrysichthys thysi
ACACACACACACACACACACACACACACACACACACACACACACACACACACACACACACACACACAGTGTTAATGTCACTCTTGCGCACACACAACAGGCCATTTACATGACAAGGGACCTTTTTACACTCCTGAGGGTAAACGCGGCCCCCGGGAGGGGGACTAAACACGCAGCGGAGGGTAAAAAAAGAAAAAGAAAACAAAGGAAGGGCTTTTACCGTGTTGCTTGGAGAAGAAAGCACTTTAATGTATGCCAATGCAGCAGGGGAAATAGAGGGATGTCAGTAGTGGACTGCATCTGCCCCTCCAGCATTCACAAAATAACCCCACACACCCCGCAGCCTTTTGTTCCACCTCTAATGGTGTGCGGTTATCACTGCTGTCCTCACGCTCATGTCCCTGCTTTCAGTGGCATTCTTCATGGAGGGAAAAAAAAAACCACAGAAAGGCTGATTATCGTAAATGGGCAAAATCCACTTTACAAATACATCTTCATTTAGGAGGCATCTATATGAAAGCATTATATTCAACAAAGCCCAGTGCAGGTCAGGCCTCCTTTTTTTATTCTCTCATAGTGAAAACAGAGGGTATTTTAGACACAAATGTGGTTATGTGCTCTGTTGAAAATGCAAACAAAGTTAAAAAGGTAATGCTTTACATTACACGTCACCTTTTTTTCTTTAAATGCAGTTAGGAAGTCAGCGATTAAGGATAATTAATATGTTGGCTCATTAAACTTAAAAGGTATACAGTTTGTAATAGATTTTGAACGGTGAATTGTTTCCTTTAAAGTTTACAGTAAATTACTAACAGGTACGTTCATTACAGTCAGGGATTAGAAACATTACGGGGAACAAAACTGAAAAGGAATGAAGCTGTTATTGGACATAATCAGAAACATGAACAAAATCACCTTCATTTTCCCCCCAAAACATTATTTTAAAAAGTGTGTCCAATGTAATTTTAAGAAAAGGACAGCCTTGCAAATAAGGATAGATTAACTTATTAGTTAAAGGAATAATAAAAAAATCTTATCGATTCCCCCTTTCCCAACTTCCCCTTTAACCAAAATGTACTCAACCAGCCCAGATGTTTGGCACACAGATGTTTACTTCTTCTTATTTTTTTCCCTGAAGCTGCAAAGCAAATGTCGCTATTAAGTAATGGAATCTCTTTTCTGTAAATATCTGCCCTAACCCACATCCAGTTCTTCAGTGATCTTACACAGACTTGCAGATTTAGTTTAGGACACAGTGTGACTTCACTGAACGTCATCCAGAAATATGAAGTGAACTTCACAATGTAGCTGTTATAAAGGCAGCCACCTAGCACATCCAAAAGTAGCTTTCTTTAGTCATTTGACATCATTCTGTACTCAAGTCTCCATCTCCGGAAAAAAATTAATAGTGTAGCGCAATTGTAGCAGAATTCCTGGAAGAGATGTTTACAAAATCTTATACAGTAATCCCAGGCTATATCGCGGTTCACATTTCACGTCCCTGGCTATTTGCAGATTTTTATTTAGAATATATAAGTATATTTTTTGCAGATTTCCCCGGTATTATAAAATATAAACATTAATTAAAATGGAGTAAAATATTAATAATATATACTGTGTGTGTATATATATATATATATATATATATATATATATATATATATAAAGGATGGTATAAGTGGCATAGTAGGCAGCACTGAGAGCTCATCATTGACATCTCATCATTGACCCTACAACTCCAGGGCTGCGACAATCTGTACATGTTTTGCTTGTGTCCATATGGGCATCCCATGGATTCTCTGGTTTTGTCCTACTTCGCAGAAAGATACCTATGGGTGGATTATCTGCAGTGATTTAACCCCTAGGTGTGCATGTGCATGTACATGGTGCCCTGTGATGAACTGGTGTCCCATTCTCTCTACACTCTGAGACTGCGCAGAATAAAGCACATACTGTAGATGAATGAACAAGGTTATGTAACTACATGATTAATGAATTTGAAGCAAATTTGTTATTTGTTTAGAAAATGAGTTCCTGTTCCTCTTTGCAGCCCGCACCTGCAGTTCAACAACCTGATTCTCATCTCTCCTCGTGGTTTACCCAAACACCTCAGCACTGACAACATGAGCTTTCTAGCTACAAGGTAAGCTTAATTATCTAGAGCCAAATTACATATCTTATCCACCTTATCGAAAATGTCTTGAATGTCTGGGATGATATAATGATTTTTTTCAGCGTGTGATGATTTTGTTAGCGCAAAATCCAAGTCATAGGCAGGTAGGAAAATGTCGTCATCAATGTGTTACTGTTTCAGGATTTAACAATCTTTTTCTTGAAATATTACAAAATTTTTGTATATATAATGTTTCCAGTTGTGCTACATTCCTCAAATTCCAAGATTTTCATCCCTAGACAACGAGTCAGTGGTAGCTCAATGGTTAAGACATTGGCCTACTGATTGGAAGATTGGGAGTTCAAATCCAAGCACAGCCAAGCTGCCTCGGTTGGGCCCTTGAGCAAGGCCCTTAACCCTCAGTTGTATAAATATGAGATAAATGTATGTTGCTCTGGATAAGAGCGTCTGCCAAATGACACTAATGTAATGTAGACCTTGGTATTCCAGCCATATTTTGCTTTTCAGCCTGACCTTTTGGATATGATTATAGATCCACCCTGTTTGCTTAACTCATGAATTTGACTATGTATACACGTTAATAAGACTATTCTTTTAAAAGCTCGTTTTTTTCTTCTTCTCTGCAGTCACTGCTACAGCCAGAGGGATCACGCTCAGCTCTCGCTCCACTCGTGGGTCAGTGTAGTGATGGGAAAGATGACAGCCATAGACAGAAAAATGACACGTGTACAAGTAAACAGAGCTCACTATATTCCCTACGATCATCTCATTCTGTGCACTGGACAGCAATACCAGGTGAGAGAGACAGAGAGGATGACTGTATATTGTTATTCCTGAGTGTTAATGTAAATGGTAGAATGCCTCAATACTTCATGTTCATGTAGATAAGTCCATTAAATGTCCCAGTCTGAGCACTGAAATACATGTTGACAATTTTTCATGTAAATGTATATTTATGCTATACATGTCCCTGTGAATGAGATGTTTAGGATTGAGAACATATTAGTGCTTTAATATAAACCTATAATTTCTGTTATAGCTGGAAATACTGTTACAGAAATTAAATCTAAAGTTTAATGAACGTAAATAGTGATCAGTACATTCAGCAGAATTGATGACAAGATAAGGATTAGTAATACCAGAGCTTCATAAAACATTAGTGTGGGTTTGTATTAAACAATTTAAGTATTCAAATTATTGTGGAATTCTGTATATATCTTTGTCAGATGCTTCGTCCTAGTGGAATAGACATCAGTACATGGTCTTCGCCCAGCTCAGTGCCAGAGCAGCGCATTGTCAGATACACTGGTCACATTCCCTCCAACCTCTTCACTCTGAATGACCAGCAGGACTGCACTCAGGCCTACCACTGGCTTATGGAGAACTTTGTCCACCAGGAAAGTGAGTGTAGAGTCTGTAGGTCTACTCCATAGACCTCAAGGGTGTCAGAAAGGTTCTCGGTCTGTGTCATTAAAGCCGATTCAGGATCAGCAAAAGACAAGCGACTTGTACCTCTTATTTACCAAGGCTCCATTACACCTACGTGGATGCCTGCTCCAACTGCCAGGCTGGAACGATGAGCTAATTAGCCAGAGTGAAATCTTTCATCTGGTAGATGCGGGTCGGCCTCTTTCATCTATTTAGAGGATGATATCAATATCAGGAGGGCTTTAGAATTAATCTTGCTCTCTGAAGGGAGCGATGAGCGAGCCAGTGATACATGTCTGATTAGGCCTATTATATTTACTAATTACAGGCTCCTCTAATAATCTGGGAAGTAGCACAATTAGGAGTGAGTGCAAATTATGCTGTCCAATTGCATACGGTATTAGCTTGGCATGAAATTTGCATTTGTGCCGTCGGACGCTGCCTTTGAATTATTTATTTCAATTTAATTTTATATAAAAACATATAATATGTTTGTTATAAATATGTTTATACGTTTATATATGTTTAATTAGGGCGGCACAGTAGCTGAGTGGTTAGCACTGCGGCCTCACAGCCAGAAGATCCTGGGTTCGATCCCCGTCGTCGACACAGGTGTCTTTCTGTGTGGAGTTAGCATGTTCTCCCCGTGTCTGTGTGGGTTTCCTCCCAGAGACATGCACAGAGGGGATTAGGCTAATTGGCTACTCTGCATTGCCCGTAGGTGTGAATGTGAATGTGAGTGTGAATGGTTGTCTGTCTCTGTGTGCTGCGGTGAATTAGTGACCTGCCCAGGGTGTACCCCGCGTCTCTCCCCAGTTCAGCTGGGATTGGCTCCAGCTCCCCTCCCTGACCCTGAACAGGATCAAGTGTGTTTAATTTTGGAATAAATCAAGTGATCCACAAGTAGGAGGAATAAGCCATAGGACAGTTCTAGGTCCTTTACTGCATGTGTTGTGCCCTAGTCCAGAGTTTTTGGCTTGAACAAAATATGGACGAAAGCTGTATGGGTGTATAAATGAACCCCTTGTAAACATACACTTTAAGATAAATAAATAAATAAACAGCCCGTTTTCACAAATTAACGCGGTTATGTATTTAAGCATATTATTTCAACAGGTGCATTAGTTCAGTATGTTCACAGATTTCTGCGTGATGCTTTGCCCTGACGATTCTCAACAAAAATGATTTTACGATGACCAAACAAAATATAATCATCTTCCCTGACTCTCTAAACAAACAGCTTAGCAAAAAGCATTATGTTACAAAATGGAGTGGCAATATTGTTATCACTGGAGCTCACAATATAACATTACTCTAAACCACAGGCTTCCACACCATATAATCTGCTTTAGATGTTTTAAGGCAATGATTTAGAATCTGCCCCATTACAATACAGTTTTGATTAATAAGGCAATGATACAACATTAGGCAATATTGCAGAACCTACTTCAATACCTTTCCAAATTTGTGCATAATCTGAGATAAATATTTCAAATATTATGGGCTGATTTACACAAGTTTAAAATATGAATTTTTTTACACACCAGTTGTCTGTCATTTTTCAGTAATAATCCATGTATAATCAATTATAATTGCTTTATTATCAGTTGTAATCAGTATTACTCTATTTTTGATCCTTGCCTCTATTCATTTTAATCAGTATCTTTTAAACTGCTGCATCAATCTGAATTGCCCTATTGTTACACCATTATCACAATCACCATTAATCCATCACTGTTTCAGCACCCTGGACAGAGATCCAGCAGCCTTAACTACCATACGGTCCAAAGTCTGCTCTGCACTATAATCCTATTGAGAGAATTGTTCTGATTTCCACAGATACTTATAACCAATACAACATTTTACCTAGTTTATAATAAAACTAAGCCAACTCGGCCATCTGTGGCCAGGAGTCAAGAAAGCAAACTAGCCACGCTGTCGTGATGGAAGGGTTCGTATACTCTCTCCTCTGGCGATCACATGAAGGTCATTTTCTGTAGCATTATATTAACCAATTATAATATATTTCCTTTTCTACAGTAACACATTATTGTCTCTATAGTAACAGGCGATCTACAGATACCTCTATGGCAGATTTGCCAAATAATCTAAGAGTCATAATCAATAGATTATAAAATTGTGTATAATTATTGATATAGTGAAGTTTCCTGTGAGAAGAGATGCTGATGTGAATTCGTTGTAGCCTTGTTTGTGGGTGGAGACAAAGTCCAACTTGTACATTTTTATTCCTAAGGTAATGCTGTGGTTTACGGGGACACAATAGATGTCTATACCTGTGTGGAGACACTGCTGAGATTGGGTGTAACAGGCTCCCGGATCCATGTAGTGCACCAGACTGCACCTGGATCAACGTCCTGTTTCCAGAGCCTCACCGTGGAGCAGGCTGTGAAGACAGCTCTGGAGAAACAGAACGTTCATGTCTATCACAACTGCTTGCTGGCTCAGATGAATGATGGACAGCACCCTGAGCCTCTCACATCGGTCTCATTTACCACAGATGGCCCGCCCCTCAGACTGGAATGTGCAGTGAGTTATGGGTCTTGTCTTTTCTTTCCTTCTTCCTAGTAATATTCACATTGGGGTTGGTAGTTCGATTTTTACTATTGCTGGCAAAATAAGTCCAGAAGTTATGTCCTTAAGTTCTTGAGCATGTTGTTCAGACTATGCAAATCATCTGCAGGTTGTTCATACCTCTGAAGACTGGTGGTGCAGACCACAACCTTTAAACACAAGCATTTGCCTTTAAGCCTAACAATGCTTCAGTGATAGAAAATGTAGACATGGATGCATAATACAAAAGCATTCACACAAATTCAGAATTGGCTAACTTTGCCATGTTTTCTGGGTGAGAGGGAAGGCAAACTCTTCTTCCCATCAATCACACTGATAATAAGCAATCTTGTGCATCTGTTAGCTCATGTACTGTAGGTGGAAGAAGGCAGATAGCACTTTCCTCCAAGTGTGCTGTGCTGCCCTGTGACACATCAAGAGGAACAAGCATGGAAAAGTTTTTTTTTTCCCTTAAATGTTTCTCATATGAAAATTTTACCTTTTCAGGTCTTCTTTAACTTCTCCTGTAAAGGTGTGGACTGTGACTCCTTCAAGGCCATAAATAACGCTTATCTGTTGTTTGATGGCCGTCTGGTTATCGACTCTACCTACCATACAAACGACTGCAAAATCCACGCTGCTGGGCCTTTAACAAAGTTATCTCGCTGCTGCTATGCTGATCAGTGGTCCCACTCTTACTTCAACTCCAAGGAGGTGGGCCAGGAGCTGGCGGCCATGTTGCTGCACTTATTTGACCCGACGCTGGAGCCACGAGCCAAACCTGCACCAGATGCTGATCGTCTCATACCCATCTACAAGCAGCCTAAGATAACAGGCAAGTCCCTTTAGTAGCTAGTTTAACCAAACCGAATTATTAATATGTTGCTTGTGGAAATTTACAAAAGTAAAACAAGTCAGGTGTCAGCAAAGATGCAAAGTCTGAAAGTAAGAGGGAGAATCAAGAAGTAAAGGCAATTTTAAATTGCGTGGTAACCGGGAAAGCAAAAGACAAAACATGGAGTGGAGACATCGGCCTTGTCCAGCGAAAAAGAAATTCAAAATCAGCCTTCCCTCAAGAAAATCATGTTAATGTTCTTTTAGGACACGAAGGTTCCAATTCTGGTGCATTTCCGAGCACGTGGGCAAACAGTGAACAGCGCAATTACTATGCATTGTGGCGGAATGAACTTAAACCTGCAATTCACAGCAAAAGAAAAGGAATGCTGTCCAAAAACAGTCTGCACCATGACAATGCGCGTCCTCACACAGCAGCAGAGACAGTAGAGTCCGTGCAATGGCTCCACATCCTCCTTACAGACCAGGTCTGGTGCCGAGTGATTATACCATCTTTGGTCCACTGAGGGAGGCCCTATGTGGTCGCAGATTCACCTCTGATGATGAAGTAAAGAAGTGGTGCTCACCTGGCTTTGGGAGCAGCTGAAAAACTTCTTCTCTGCGTGTATCCAGAAGCTAGTTGAACGATACAGCATATATGTCATCTTGCAGGAGGACCATGTGGAAAAGCGCTGCTGAGGGTTTTATCTCTTAAAAAATAAGCAGGAGCAGAATATTTATTTAAATTCAGTCTCACAAAGCCAGACGTTGTTTAGTCTTCATTTCAATATTGTACCAGTACACTCTCATCTGAGGGTAAATGAGTGGAAGCAGGTTTTTTTTTTATGTTTCTATCTACTTGCGTTTTTCTTTCCCCTTCCTGTGTTGGAATCTGAGAACTATTCAGCTGTTCATTTCTTCGCAGAATTGAGGTGGAAGCACAAAAAGCTGGGTACTGCAGTGTGTTTGCTTACCGTGTTCGTTAACAAGGTCACTGGGAGAGGATTACTGACAAAGAACACACTCACATTTGCAGTGCATCAATACTGTATGTGGAGCTTGCTTGGGTTATTCAGGCCGAGTTGTTAAACATATTCTATTCAACTTACAGTGAGAAGCCATGTGCTTAATCTCAGTAAAAAAGATAAACGCTAATGTAAGAGATTTAATTGGGATATATATGAATATGGTCCAGCAATATATGTGTTTTTGTTTTTTTTAATACAAACCTGGGCACATTTATGTGAATTACTTTCTCCACGTGCACTTTAGGTATTAATTAATCCTACTTTTGACCTGCTATGTGCATGAGATATTTATATCATCGCCATGTGCTACTATTGGAAAATAACCGGGTGACAGGGTGGTGGGATGTGTCCTGACTCGAAATGGAGTTACAGTTATTACCCTGAAGCTGATGCTTTTCCTATAACAGTTCATCCCATAGCAATTTGGCAATATTGTTGTTTACTAACCATTGACACATTGTACATTTTATCGCTTTATACAGTAATTATGCTTGACATTGTGAAACATCTGCAAAACAAGTTATTCCGTTCATCATTTACCTTACATACTCATACTCTCTTACATACTCTGTTAAAGTTCCTAAGATAAAAGAAGTCAGCTTGTCTCATTGCTGAGATTCCTCAAAGCTCTCCGTGCTGAAGTCTTTCCCGTCTCTGAAACCGTACAGCTTTAATTTTTGACTGTTAGAAGGACTGACACTGGAGACTCCTTCCAAAATATACATCTTACAGTAAAAACAATATTTTTTTTATTAAATCTGTTCATGTGGAACATCTGCTGTACAATTTCCAGACAACTATAGGAATGATAGCATATTAGAATGAGGTCATTTACATATATGGACCCTTGGCTGGCGAATGCATCGGATGGCGAACAAATCGGAGTACGAACTAAATTCCTGAACAGATTTTGTACCGACCAACGAACAAATCCTCGTCTGACATTCAGCCAGCCAACCCACGCTTCATGGCACAAACACTCAGTTCCAGTCAAGCACTCGTGGTGTGAAATGGTTCAACGCGTTTTTTCGTTGTGTTTCTCTGCATTTTTGCTCTATAAGCTTCATTATGGGTCCCAAGAAAGTGGAAATGGTAGTGAGAGTAAGAAGCCTAAGCATATAAAAGTTGAAATAAAGAAAGAAATAATCGCAAAAGATGAGAACCGCCATCATATCCCTCCACCACCGTCCACCTACGCCAGCGACTACGTATCCACCGCAAAGGGAACATGCATTAAAATCATCTGTTTAATTAATTTACTTTTATTTTTCTATAATTAAGGTTATTTTAACTTTATTCTGTGTTTTATTACTGCACATAAACCCATAATACACTTTAAAAAAACATGTTTTTGAGGGTTGAAACACATTAATTGTATTTACATTCATTTCAATGGGAAAAATTGATTCGGGTCACGAACAGAGTCTCGGAAAGAATTAAGTTCGTCAGTCGAGGTCCCACTGTATTAGACGTTTTGCAAGTTTTCTCAATATCAAACTGCATGAGTGTGTTAACTGCTAAAGCAAGTGACAACAAGAACTTGTTTCTGGACGTACCACAACATTAAACATAACTATAAATTCATTTAGAAAAAAACATGGTGAAAAAATGTTGTGTTTAGTCTTCAATAAATGAGAAAATGTATTTGTTGGCAAATTGTTGTTGCTTAGGCGGAATGAAACACTTGGTGTTATAGGGCTGCACTGCACCATCCCATCGCTGATTATTTTCCTGTAACAGCATTCCACATCATTGTTCATTCCTCACTCAGATCAGTATCATAAGTCACAAAATGAAATAGGGTTGATTTACCTTCCCTCATTGTGCATTTTATTCACAGGTGGAAGGCTACCAGGTGGATACCATTATCTTCATGTCACAAAACCCTCAGGCTACACCGAGCTAGCTCCATCAGTTAGCAGCTCACAGGTATGTTTCAGTTTCAGGATAAGTGGATACTGCGCCGTGTGTCCTGCAGTCATCTTTAACAATAACCTTTAATCCTGTTATACTCACCTAGTGTTCACAGGAGCAAATGACATTTCGCTCGTGTTGTTTGTAGTTTGTCTTTTGTGTGCATGTAATAACCACTACTGTTGAAGCTTGTGGGTGTGCATTGTTTCTCAGTTCTGACGAGAAACGCTAACAGCGATACGGTACTCTATATCTAGCTTCTAAAGTTAGAATTCGTTAAACAAGTATTATAATTACAACAGAACTATTAGAATTACAAATGATAAATGGCATATTAAAACTTTACAATTCATGTTCATCACGAGCAGCATTAAACGCTCACCTCTTCCCCATTTCAGAAGCACGGACTGAGATTCGCGCGATAACAACGGCATAAAGACGGCAGTCTTAAAGCGACAGTACCCAGAATACACACATTTCCAAACTGCATATTTTTTCTTAAATGGGACTGTGGTCCGAAAACAAATATTTTAACTAATCAAATAAAAGAAGATTTGAGATGTTGGTGAAGTTTCAAACAAACAGGAAAAACAATAAATTATAAACATATCATTTCAATCTGGTTACATAAGCTAGGCTAACCTAGGCTAAGTGGTTCAACACAGTTGTTCGACATACGATATTTTCGACTTACGATGCGTGTGGCCGAACGCATCACCATCGTAACTTGAGGACTACCTGTATTTTGAAAATACCCACATTACTGCACACTACAAACACCTGATTGTGTTTGAAATAAAGAGAAGTTTCATTAGCCTGGCAGGTCTAATCATATGTACTGAAAAGCATAATGTTTATTCATGAAGTGGGCAAACACTCAATACGTCATCCCTAATTTGCCTAGAATTGAAAAAAATCTCAGTTCGGATGTTCCCTTGTCGCTGAACTTGTGGCTCTGTGACGCGTGTGTGCACAGAGAATGAATATTTGTTACTTGTCCGTGTGAATGTTGGGCTAGACTACAATGAGATTAACGGTCCCGCTTGTCCTTGTGTGTCCTACAGGGCCGGAACATTGTGACAGGCAGTGTGGAGACAGGGAACTACTTCCAGCTGCGGTTCAGTCCGCAGAACACGGTGGAAAGCATCACCTGTTTGTCCTTTAACCCACTTCCTGTCTCGAACTATCTCTGTCTGTATGGCAAACACCAGCAGCTGCTCAACCGGCTGTATGCGCGCTTCGACGAAGAACTGATCCACGACCTCTACAGGTCATACACACGTTTCACAATCAGTACATGTTCTACACATACACACCTCACCATCAATATGTTTGATACACACACACACACACTACAAGCTTTACAGTTTCTACACACACATACACAGACACACTACAAGCTTTACAGTTTCTACACACACACACACACACACACACCACAATCAGTCGTTGCAGACACACTTCTTTCTTGTACCATTGTGTACTTCAATGTTTTGAGATACTATTCCTTCAGAGAACGCGTAGCTGGGACAATATCGTGCACCTTTGTAAGAAATTTCTTACGTATTCAGAAGCCAGGGCTAAAACTGATGTCTTTTTTTTCTCACGCAATTTAGATTCTCTGTACACTTTATTATCTACTTGCCAGTTTTGGTATTACAGTTGTCAATTTATTAGGTATTTGTGCACCTAATACACTGGCAAATCAGTGTGCGTATGTTTGTTTCACTGTCAAATTAAACTGTTCCCCGCCCAAGGCTAAATTTAATTATAGATTAAGATTAACCTTCTTCCAAGAATCACTGCAGGCTGTCCATTTATATGCTCAATGTATCTTAATTGATTGTAGTTTTTTTTTAAGTAAGCTGTAGTTAGTATTATATCAGCAATGCTTTTCTGAGACGCTGTCTTTATGGTATGCCTGTTTTATGAGCTGAGCATCTTAAATCATATTATCAGTGTCCCTGTGGAGAGCTTCCGTGTGTCGCTCCGTGTCTGACAGCGTGACCTCTGTTCTAATATTTTAACACTGGTGACCCTGGAGCATCAGTAGTGCTATTGTTTCTCAGCTCTAATCTGTTTATGCAGGTGTCCAATCTGCTTTGCCGCATGGCCAGGAGACAAAGGCCGATCATCCGGCCAGCCGTGCTCATCGGCCGCTCGACCACTTATTAAATCTGGATGCTTCTCTCGCCTGAAAAGAAGCTGCTCTGGATGTCATTGATGAAACTCGCTGCACCTCCAGAACCATCCTGATAACTGATTGCCCATGTTCTGACACAGATGCTATTAGACGAACAAGAGCGAAGATTCTAATTGTGTTGTTGTTGTTGTTGTTGTTGTTGTTCTGCAGCTATTTCAGGGAGAGTTGGTGCATGGCTGTATTCCATGACCGCTTTGCTGATTTCCAACAGGAAGTTCATCAGATCATGACAGCCAAGGTTAGCACAAGCTGTTTGTGAAGAAAAACAAATTCCTAAATGGAAAATAATCTTGGATTACATTTTTTTAATGACATTGACTCGCTTAAAAACACTTCAAATAAACAAAATAAAATAAAACAGAATCATAACTAGTGTATGTATAACATATATAAAATAGATGGAATATAGGGTGCAAAATAATAAAGTAAAATAAAGTTTTTTTGTTGTGTACAGTTCTTATACATGAGTGACATGTTGTGCAAGTAGTATAGCTAAAGGCAAGCTGTAAACGATTGTTATAATTCTAATAATTCTTAACAATACTAAGTTTGTTAATATTATTATTATTATTATTATTATTATTATTATTATTAACACTCAAAAAGTAGGGCAAAAAAGTACAAAGACAGGTA
>JAQLOM010000020.1:9781723-9793081 GCA_030068315.1 Chrysichthys thysi
TCAAATGAGCCAATATTTGGCATGAAATTCCAAATTGTCTCACTTTTGACATTTGATATGTTGTCTATGTTCTATTGCGGATACAATATCAGTTTTTGAGATTTGTAAATCATTGCAGTCCATTTTTATTTACAATTTGTACTTTGTCGCAACTTTTTTGAAATCGGGGTTGTAGTACTGAAGGCTCTGAAGGAGTTTGTTGCAGAGCACAGTATGGTAAGTTCTTTAATGTATGTGAGCTCTGGCCTGTTTTTGGCTTTGCTAGCAGGTATCAATGTCTTAAATCTGGTGCAGGCAGCTACAAGGAAACATTGGAGAGAGCATAGCAATGGATTTGGGTGGGAGAACTTGGAGAGTCTGAAAACAAGTAGTGCAGTAACATTATGGAGTAACTGCCAGGGTTGCATGGCACAAAGCCATGAGAGAAGTTCCAATAGGGCAATCTCAAAATTCTCAACAAGTGACTGAACAAAAACCTGAGTAGCCTCTATTGAGAGAAATGACTGGATGTTGTAGAGAAGAGACATGCATGGCCATGGTTACCCTAAACATGTATGCAGTGACAGATGGTGGGAGGGGATGGAAGTGTTGTCCAGGGAGATCATAGGATCTTGACATGGGGGTGCATCTCCAGGGATGAACAGCTGCTCAGTTTTCCTTGGAGTTCATTTTAGCTGATGAGATACCATCCTTGATGTAATGCCTACCAGACATGCTGAGACCTGTGCAGAAACATGAGGGTCTGAGGGAGGAAAGAAAAGGGATGAGTTGAGTGTCATCCATCCATAGTGATGGAATAAAAATTCATGTGAGGATATGAGGTTACCAAGGGAGCAGGTATAGACAGCAGAGGACCCAGAAATGAGCCTTGTGGGATACCAGTGGAGAGCTTGCATGGAGCAGATGTGGATGCACTCCATGTCACATAATATGAACAACTCTCAAGATAAAAAGCAAATCATTGTCATGCTGTCATTGATACATTTATCTATGTATATTATTATCTTTCTTTGTGACATGTACTTCCTGGTTTTCAGATTATGGATTACTCCGTTTGATTTTGCATGCCTGTATTTTGACTCTCATTATGGACACTGACCATGACTTGTGGATTTGCCCCAATAAAGTGTATACTAAAGTGTATATTATGAGTTTATTGTTTTGTGTCCTGCCTCTCACTGCACATTAAAGCTAACTAATGAGCTAGCTAATGAGCCCCAATTTATGGTTCATTACCTTCCATCATCAGGCTACCTTGTAAATTTGACAAGAAAATGGAATTTGTTCTACTGCCTGGTTTTTGTTTTAGTCTACAGCTTACATTAGGACTTGAGGGGTTACCTAGATGAGAGCAGTATGGGCATGTAAACTAGGACATCAGACACCTTGCTCTGTTCTCTAAGAGTGAAATGTGTGAAAGAATGCTGAATTAACAAGAGGAGTGTATGGTGACTGAGAAGACATTATTAGTCATTGTTTAACAGAAAAAGACAAAACAAGCATGACCTTATCAAGATCACAAAAAATATTGATCTAATCATCACTGTACATAATAAGAATCTGCATGCAATAAAGGACTAAGTCTTGGAGTCAGTAAGCTCATGCTGCAGGGATGGAGGAGATTCAGTCAAGGAGGTTTATGGCACTAAACAAGGTTGAGGTTGTGTAATGACAACACTGCTGCGACATTTCATGGAGATCTGTGGTAGTATCTTTGGACTGGCAAACTGGAATGATGGTCATTATTAATATAAAAAGGGAACAAGAAAGTATGGTCCAATTACAGAAAAAGCACATTCCTCAGCCTTCTGGGAAAAGATTTTTTCAGGGTTCTGGTGTGTACACTCTGTCTGATAATTGAACCAGCTCTTTACTCTTGCACAGCTTTGTGAGGGGTCATATGAGTATACTAATCCATGTGTAGACACGTGTTTTTGGATTTGGAGAGGGTTTATAATTGTGTATCTTGACATTTGATGGGATGGGAGCTAGAGCAGGAGTGTGGGGTGTTTGGGTCACTACTTTATATAATCATGTCACTATAGTGTGAAAGTAGTTTACCCTTTCTTAGCATCAAGTTGAAACAAGACACAGCCACAGTTGGAGACGTGTTCAGTATGGGGAGCTAAATGGTACTGTTTTTGCAGATGATGTTATTCTCTTGGCACTACCCAAATAGGACCTCCAACACATGTTCTGCATAGTGGCATGGGGCTAGCGCAGGGGTGGGCAATCCAAGCCAATGGTGGGCCGGTGTGGGTGCAGGTTTTTGAGATAACCTCTCAATCAGCCAATAATAAAGCAGTTTAGAGCTGTGGAAGGAGTCTTTTTTAATTGTTGACCGAAGGATCATCTCAAAAACCTGCACCCACACCGGCCCTCCATGGCTTGGATTGCCCACCCCTGGGCTAGCGGCTAGAGACGAGTCTACGGATCACTCCAATATGAGTGCAGAATGCTCCTTTCAGGTGAGGAGAAACACCTTACCCCTGATGGAAAACGAAAGAGTGAGATTGACAAATTGACTGGATGAGCAGCAGTGCCAAATCAGTGTTATAGTCACAGCATCATGGCTGTGAAGGAAGAGTTTAGCATTTAGTTAGTCTAGAGGAAATCTAGAAATCTACACGCTATGTTTCTATCCTTATCCATTATCCCAAGCTGTGGGTTGCGATCAAAAAATAAAGTTCACAGTACAGGCATCAGAAATGAGTTACCTCAAAAGGACTTGCTCTCTATGATATGAGGACCTTAGCAATCCAAGAGAACTGCAGAGTAGAGTTGTTGCTCTTCTAAATCAAGAGGAGACAACTGAGGTGGTGCTGGTGCTTTAAAAAGATACCTCCTGCTCAACGTCTGGTGGGTTGGATCAGGCACATCCCCTTGGATAGGAACTATGACAGGAACCCTTTGTTAAAGCCAGATACTCCTAGAGAGGACTCACTTCTGACTTCACTGATGCTTGTGAACATCTGGGGGGCAGCTGGGATCTGGGCCTGGGGAAAGAGATGTCTAAGATGACCTTCTCAGCCTGTTGCCACTGTGACCTCTACTAGAAAACCTGGAAGGAAAATGATAATGATGATGCACAAAGGTTACAAACCTCAGCAGCAGCCCTCACACAGAGTACACACCCAATCCTTCCCTATTAACCCTTATGTTCACTACTTGTTATGTATGACATTGTGTCCCATTAAAGCGTAGACTTTACATTTTATAGCCATGCGATTATGAATATGTAAAGATTTTAAACTAAAACTTATACAGTATATCATTATTCCCCAGAATCTCTGGAGAGGTTTGACCCAAACGTTATATTGTTTGACTCCCTAATTAACATATTTAGCTATGACTGTCTCAATTCTGTTGTAATCAGTCCAATCCTGGACGGTTATTGCACACAGGGACTATTTCTACTAATCCTGGGTTTAGACGGAGCTCTAGCTGAGCATATTCATGGGATTAGCGATGCACAGGGATGCTCAGCATTTTTTTTCCCTTTTTTTTTTCTTCTTCAGCCCATCTGTGGCTTCAAAAGCAATGTCGGAAGGACATACTGTATGAACAGAATGAGATTTAGTTCATAATCCATCCTACATATACAATGATTCGGTAACATAGATGGTTTTATAAGGTGTATAATTATTGACTTAGCCCATCTGTTGCTAAGCACAATGCATCACCACCCTCTACCTTGTCCAGATATGAAATAGGACAGTCATAGGAGCAGCAGTAAGCACATATTACTTGGGTGGTATTCCTTAAAATAGCAATATTATATTGTTAAAGTTATCTCAATACTTTGTTCTTGATAACTTGCTCTAGATTTTTCTAAAAAAAAAAAACAACAACAACAAAAAAAACAGCAACATGAATAAGTCCCACGCACATCTTAAAAAAGCTAAGCTAACTGTATATCCATGAGGCCAGTCCTGTGAACGGCTTGTAGTCCAGTGCGCTGGACATGCATTCAGAAGCACATCTCACTTCAGGCAAGACTGAAAGGCCTCTTATCTGTGTGCTCTACCTACCCACAGCATCTGCCTCCCATATATACATAGACACACACACGCACAAATCTTGTCTGCACAAATCAGGTTGGTTAAACATGGCACACTTTTACTGCCTCTTCTGTAAATACCTGCCTGCCTGTGCAGCAACAGCACCTGGAAAATCAATCAGCTTTATTTGCTCTTGTTCTAAAGACCCTAAAGACAACCAAGACAAGGGCACGAGGGAAGACAAAATGAATTCCTTTTCAAAACAATTTTTAAAAAATCGTTTGTTTCAATCAATTTTCCTGTGTTGAATAGTAAATAGATTAATGTGAGTATGCAAATGTCAAGGAAATAGAATAAAATCCAGATACCGGTAGTAGGAATATGAAAATTTAAAATGGCAGAAACCCCCAACTCTTCCATGAGTGAAGCATGTTGCATGGCCTGGATTGGAACCTGGTTGGCAGTTATATTTTTATGGTTTAATAGCACTTGCTCGTAGTTTGTTCAATCCTAATGAAATGTCTATGTATTTCTTAAAAGAAAGTGAAAAAAAAAAATACTGCTGCAGACGTTTTCACACTTTGAACAGCCCACACCACCAGAATCACTTTTATGTTCATTCCAAACCTTGGTCTTTCCAAAGACTGAAAGTAAAATTTTTCGAGCAAACCAGAACAATAAAACTTCTGCTTTATCATTTAAATAGCTATTTTCTAAAACGTGATTACATTGCTTATCAATGTTACATGAAGCAAGTGTGAAAGACTTCAGTTTGTATTTATGGATATATTTTTTCATCAGACAGTCTTCCATTAGTCTGGTAGCTAAAATAAAGAAGAATAACTGACCACTAAGTACTTGTTCCCTGATGAATTATATTAGGTAAATTTGAACATTGCATAAATTAGACTTAATTTAAATTATTCTTAGCACACCTGACCAACAGCGCCAGATGAAATACTGAACAAAACAATCAATGGAAGTAAAAGAGAAGACATCAATCACCAAGGGAGAAAGAAGTGCTTTGTGCTGACTGCCTTGCTCTATACAAAGTGGTTAACAATTTTTAGCATTAATAGATTAATAGCATTAATACAACTATAACCATCTCATTTCTCATACTTCATTCACTTAGCCCATACTATAATCTCAGCTCGATGTCTCATAGTCAGGTCATTGACTTTGATGGGGCCTGCGACAGGAGGTATGAAAATTTATGTCTTCGTGTGTGTCCGTTATCCATCATTAACATCTGCAGTTCGCCTTGAAGCAGCAAATTCATTCATTTCATTTTGTCGTCTATTAAAAGCTCTTTCCTTAGAGAAATATGAGTGAATTGGGTGAAGGAGTGCACGGAAGCCAGCTGGCCTGGCGCGGGTGCCGAGTGCTAATGGTTAATGAATAGGTGTCACCTGCTTCCTTCCCACACAAACCAAGCAGGTTCACATGGACTCAGGCAAGCCAGCAGGTCTTTGCCAAGGCTGTACAGAGCACTGCCAGTGTGTGCGTAAGGTGGGACAAATCAAAATGTGTGCAGGCAGTAAGGACAGATCATGTGGTAATAAAGCAGGTAATTGAACTGCCATTATGTTTCTCCCTCTAGCCACGGTCTCAAATAGGAGACAAGTGTTGTATGACAAACGGAGCCATTTGGGGTGGCCTGTAGCCAAGCATTTAGATCCAGTGCCAAACACGAGGGTGAGCTTTACACACACACAGAGAACAGAGCTTTGGAGATGGATACTCAGACGTCTCCATCCAGGTCATGTTCAAATACTAAACCATTGACACATGTTATGATGGAGTTGTGATAAAAAAAATTCAAGATATTATAACTAAAGGAGGCATGGCAGTCCCAGTGAAGAAGACATGGCTTCATATTGTATCCATCGTATTGTTTCATCTCATCACTTGCTTTTTCATTTGTATTGTATGGTATCAATGACCTCTTTTTTCTATATTGACTGGATTTGTGTTCATGTTGTTATAGATTTCTCAGCTCACCTAAGCTTCACTGTTGCAGAACAGTGAATTGTAGGAAACTGAAATGCCTAAAGTTATAGCCTGAATACTATTGTCGTTTCGTTTGAATGGTTATACAGACAAAGCCATTCATTCCACAAAATACTCATATGAGAAGACATTTAACATTTAATGTTAAACAATTCACTCATCTGAGTTTGACATGATACCCAGGATGCAGATCGGGACAATAACTTCAGGTAGGAGAAGACGCAGATGATGAGAAACTGACGCTTTTGCGCCACCCAGTGTTGGCTGAAGGCTAACAGATGCTGCTACCACTTGCTTTATGGTATTATTATAGTATACAGTTTGGGGCAGTGAGAGTTCAGATGTGAAATATCCAGAAGGATGTTAGTTCCAGGAATTACAGACAGAGATGTTTCTAGAGACAGTGAGGGCCACTGGAAGGAAAATCCAAGTTTGCCTTCTTGCCACTTGTTTTCCCTCTTTATTAGCATTATGTTACTTCGATACATTCTGCATTGTAGATGTAGTATACTTTAGTAATCTTTCTATTTAGACACACCATCGTTACAATACATTTGCTATAACAGTAGTAGGAACTAGGACAGTGTTGGCCTGTGTACTCTTTATATATACTTTAAAAGACCAAACTATCAGCACATTTTGAGCCAAATGAGAGAATCTACCAAGAAGAGAATAATTATTTAATAATTAACAGTACATTACACCAAAACAAGCACTGGTATCGATCTTCGTAGCTGCATGCTTGCTAAAATGATGTTGGGCTAGCATTATTTTACCTTATGGCTTAGCCAAGAGTTGTCACCATTAATTATTTCATTATTAGATTATCTCCACCACTTAACCCAGTTGTACTTAGTCTTTTGCTCTTCTTCTTGTCTTCTCATTCTTTTCTGGCTTCCAGAATGTTAAGCATACTTGATTTTGGAAAGCGTGACAATCCAGTATAAGCTTGTACAGTTCCCAAGATTTTCCTGCAATGACACATTGTTTAATAGTACTAAAAGATCATTTTATTGGGAGTTACCAGTAGCCTATCATCTTTTTCTTCTTCTTCTTTTTTTCGGGTGCCCCCGTATGGGGTCGCTAGAACGGATCATCCTTCGTCCATTAATTTGGCGCAGGTTTTCTGTCAGATACCCTTCCTGATCCAACCCCCCTAATTTATCCCGGCTTGGGTCCAGCACTACAACTGCACTTGTGCACCCCAGTGACTTGGACCATTCACACTCACATGCACACCTATGGGCAATTTAGCCAATGGACCTAATCCACAAGTCTTTGGACTGTAGGAGCAAACTATGTACTTGTGACTCTCCACACGAATACACTAAAAATGTGCATTTCCCAAAAACAGTCTATGCCCAAGGGTTGGGGTAGGTGTTATAAGGTTACCTTAACCCTAACCCTAACTCTTAACCCCCTAACCCTCATGGAATTTGTTATTTTAAAATGAATAGCCTATTTTAATATACATTTTGTTTTATGAACACTGAATGAATAGTTTGACACATAGACATATCTGTCCTACCAGCAGCAGACCAGCAGTCCATGCCTGACTCTATCTCTATCCCCTCACGGCATGCAGACATGAGTACTAATCAGCCACAGGTGTTTCTCATCGCCCCTAATTACACCCAGTTTCTGTGTGCTTTGACCCACTCACTCAGTTGGTGTAGTAACTGCTCAGTGTTTCTGTACCTGATGGTGCCAAGCTGGGTGTTTACTGGGTTCACTCAGTGTGAAAGACTCAGTGGATTTTGCCCTTGGGATTACCCAGTTTATGTTGTTTGCCAGTTATATGACCTCAACCTATTTCTGTTTATGCTTCTGCCTGCCACTTTGGATTTGTCTGCCTATGTTCTCATTGAATGCTTTCACCGTGATTGCATACAACTCCACCCTTGGGGTGACTGCATCAAACTGGCAGCTTTGTTTCAAATTATATGAGCAATGCATTGAAGATCAGAGTCATCACTCCAGAATTGGATGCAGTATTTTATATATATATATATATATAGTACTTCCATTACTTGTTAGGTACTTAAGAATGCATGGCTAAATAAATAAATAAAGTCTCAGACACCAAATAAGTCATCCGCTTTGGGGCAAACGGAAAATAGAACAATGCACCTGAGAAGAAACACTGATTTTCTTGGAATGCTTTACATCAGCTTTCATGTGACATAATGTTTCCTATTCAAAAGATATTTCAGATGTTACTGAATGTTGGGGCTCCTTAGAATGAAATGGAGCATCCAAAAACACTGAATGCTTGTCTGTCCCAGCGACACTATTTCACAGGAACTGTTGAGTTTCATGTTTTGCTGCTGTAACACGTAAAGGATGCTGAGTTACAATGAATTATGATGAGAAATAATACGTGGATGATTTGTCTAAAGAGAGTAGATTTTATATAGCACTATAAGTGAAATATTTATTTAAGAGGCCATGTGGACATATGTGTCATACACCCTTTAAATGGTCTGGAAACCTCCTTAAAAAGATTTATCACTTTAACTTATGAAGTCTCTAAGCGACATGTGCTGAACTTTGGGGGTTGAATGCAAAGGGAAAAGTGCAGAAGTGTATTCCATGTGGTCTATTTGGTCTCTTAAATTTTCCTTTAAGGTGAACTGGGTCTGGGTTCTTATGGGTTAAAGATCATTTATATATATATATATATATATATATATATATATGGATGGAAATGATTCTCATCTACTAAATGGCAAAAAAGTAGATAAGCAAGAAAAATAAAAACATAGATCTTGCGTTTAAAGAGTTAAATGAGTCAGTCTGACCCCCAAAACAGTAATGTTTCTGAATTTGATCTAGTGGTATTCATTGACGTTGACCAGCAGGTGGCCACAGATGACAACTGATTGTTCTTTAGGGAACACTTGCCTTATTATATACTTAACAGATTAATGCTGTGAAAATTGGTTTTAATTTGAGTTGTAGTACATCAGTCAGCCTTCAACGCGACATGCTGAAGGTCACGTCGCCTGAATCTTTTTACTGTATTAAAATTTCAATTCAATGCGACAAACAATATGAAGCAATTTTAGCTGAATGTTTTGTTGGCTAAAGGACATTCCACATGCTCAGCTTTGACCTTTGCTCCTTTTGCACTTGTTATTGATTGAACTCTTTTATAATACTATCTAACCGGGTAATCTTCCTACAGTGCATGTGGCTCTCATTATTTTGTTTAAAGCCTCGTAACTTTCAATCTTTCATATTTTTCCTGGTTCCAAGAACCAAAATTGGCTCACATATCAAACTGACTGCACGTCTTCAGGGTGAAGTAAGACTGTAAAACAGCAGTTTTTGCCAGAAGCCTAATGGTAAGTTCTTTTAGAAACTCCTCAGTTCCTTATCATTAATATTTTGATTGTGTTTTATTGCTCTGCATTGTTGATCTTTAAAAAAAAAAACAAGTTGCTGATTAGAATGATGGCAGGACATATAGTTAGTTAATGACAAAAAGTGTACTTTTGTATGTTCTTCCTGTGTGCAATGAGTGTTGCAGCTTTACCTTTAGACTGGGACAAAACATGGCCAGCAGAGACTCCTTTCAAAAACACAAGTGTTCTCACTGAAGATTTTCGTATGCACATCGACAATGTCACGCACATTCCACATAGTTGTTACTATAGAAACATGATAGAACGAGTGTATTAATATAAACCTGTGATTAGCCTTGAAGCTGGAGCTGCTTGATGAAAAATCATGTTTTGTATGTTTTACTGACCATATCTGCTTTTGTAATGAACCTGTTTATATCTGTATAGGGCATAATTGAGTAAATTATGTCTTTTGTGATAATGTGTGATTGTTCAGGCATGCATGCAGTATAATACTGAAAAAAAAAAACATGCCCCGACTGACTGCTTATAATTCAGTTAAAGATCCACTATGGAGGATTCAGCTGATTGCAACCAACTGAATGCCCTTCCTTTCCAAGTAGGTATTAGAAAGTGCAGTGGTCATCAGTTCCTTTAATGTCCTTTCAGTCCTTTTTCTGGATTCAAACTGCCTTTTGTAAAAATGTGAAACACAGTAGGCGCTCTTTAGAGGTTTGTCCATTCAGAGCAAGTGGCACCACATATCCCTATGTAGATATAATTGCCTCATTTTAAGCTTACGACAACACAATAATTTGCAAATACAGGTAATTACACACTAATGAAAACATACTTATGAATATTATATTCCATAATTCATGCTAACAAATCCCCCTAAATTCTACACAGGGGACCTTTGATGGAAAATCGTTTTTATTTCATTTTTGCCCAAACGATTTGATTTCATCTGGTATTCAGTCTGAATTTAAAATCCTCCAGCTGCCTAGTGTCAGGAGGCCCAGACCAGACCTTAAAAAAGAAAAAATGGAAAAAAAACAGCCCTCACAGAGACTACAGGTGTCCACTGTGCCCCTTTGAGCCCCATGAAGAGTTATTTCATTGAAACAGAGCGATAGAGACAGACACAGAAAGCCAGTGGGTGTGCGCAGCCCATACAGACGGAGAAGACAGTCTGCAAGAGAAAGAGAATTAGAGGCAGATAAAGACAGGCAAGAGAAAGACACACTGAAAGGATGCGCTGACCCGTGGAACACAAAACACAAACTACGCAAAGGCTCTAGTGCATTCACAGCATGCGGTGTGTAATGAGAAAAGGACACACTGCAGAGGCCTATTTCTGCTGAAGGATACACAACCTCACATTTTCCCCAGTGACTGCACTCTTTGCAAAACACCACGTTTGTCAGTGAAATTCCAGATCCCCCTACACTCCTGTCCAAGGTTTACTCCTCTCCCAGACCTCTGACAATACTGTCTCACTATGACTGGGTCTCATTCATTAATTAGACTCAAGGAGCCAGATGTAGATACATGAGAAGGCACAGCAGAAAACACACTCACAATAATTCTGATATTCATTTTCAGATAACTAAGGGTGCTTGACGTTTCTCTAATTGCGCTTCCTTGCTTCGAATCTTTGTTTCCTAGCGCCTCCATTTGAGGAAACGAAGAAAGGACGGGAAGAAACCAGAACGAACATGCAGTATCTGTTAAAACAGTTGTCCTTGCTCACTTATTTATGACAAGGTGAACTCCATGTGATTACACACCGAATACGTATCAGTTGAAACACTACTATATACGTACATTGCATGCATTATGACATCTAAAATGCAATTATAGACATCTGAATTGACTTTTATGCATGGAATGATTCACTTATCCTAGCAGAAGTGCTTCTAGGTGAAGCTAGTGATCTACACTTTACCAGAGAGATGGACAGCAGGACTGGTTTTCCTGAGCTGGTCGTTCAAAAG
>JAQLOM010000020.1:9896244-9908078 GCA_030068315.1 Chrysichthys thysi
AAGGCACACACCATTAAACTTCGGGTCTCAGGAGGAGATATATATATATATATATATATATATATATATATATTATTCCTGTTGTGCCATCTGGCATATATATATATGTATATATATATATATATATATATATATATATACACACGTATATAATTATAATGCAATGTCTTTAATTGCTTCTGGGGTGCCAAAAAGATGGATCCATTCCTGTTTGTTTGTTTTTTGCGTGAGCGGAGGTGTTGAAAAAATCCTATGTTGCATTACAAAAGCCTATAAATACTATGCTGTAAGAAAAATAATTACTAACTATTTATTGCTATCAAACACTTTTCAAGTCATTTCAGATGTATTATTTGCAATAGCTGAAAGTATGATTACTTTAGTAGGTCCTCATAAAAGAAGAAAACTACCGTTTTTTGGTAACATTAGTATCGTCGTGGCCTGTTATGAGTTCCTTCATAGCTGCATTTTAGACTTAATGGGGTTTGAAATAAACCGATTAACACAGTCATGAATGTTGTCCATCAAAAGGTCTGAAAAGGTGATAAAAATTTTTCAGTTCAGTAAAAAGCTACAGTTACACTCATTAGTTGAAACAAAACCAAAAGTACAAGAAAAAGTGACCTGGAGAGTTATCCATTTTCTTTCCTTTACCTTCTCTTTTTTTCTTTCCATGCCATATCAATCAGCATCGGACTCTCAGAGGTTTCATGGTCTACCTACAGCAGTCGCTTAATTGGTTTGGTCTCATTCAGAAGCTGTTGTATTGTATAATATGGAAACTGCAGAACATAAAAAGGAAGCATTTGACAGTATTTCTTTTAAACACTTGTATGTATTACATCTCAGATTATGAACTCAGTAGTGGGATTTTTTTTCCTTTTTTCAGAATATAATGTGTCGTGTAATTGGAGCTTGTGAGAGAACATTTTCATTTTATGTATAAAATAACTATGAGACTGGAAGGTAACTTATAAGAGTAATAATTGCTATAAAAAAAAGCCAAAGTTATTCTTAAAAGAAATTAAACAGGACTACACAAAATATGCTTGAGACTTTGATGTACAACTCATCAAACTAGATGAATGTATTCAAGTACATTTTTATATTATATGAAATACTTAAATATGAAAGAGATACAAGGATGGACTGATCTTTGCTCAGAAGTTCCCTAGCTGTCAAACCTTCAGCAAGAACATTAGCTAGATCTATCACCATATTGGCAAGACTAGATATTTGCTTCTGGGTTTTTTGTTTTTTTTTTGTTTTGTTTTTGGGGCGGGGGGGGGGGGGGGGATTTCCTACCAACTTAGCATAAGATTTGGCATTTTTATTCCACACTTCCTTGAAAAATGCTTCAGATCTATTAAACTGTGGGGCAGCTCCTGTGTACAGCTCTCTTTAAGTCATTGCACATGATTAGGATTTAGACCTTGGCTCTGATTATGCCATTCCAAAACACTGACCTTCTTCCATTTTTTTTTTTTGTTAACTTTGACTGAGTTGTTATCATAATGGAGTGTGAAATTTTTCTTCATCTGAAACAGTCTAGCAGAAGTCATTAAGTTTTGAGTCAAATTAGCATGGTACCATGATTCCCTCTATCTTGATTAGATTCCCAGCCCCTGCTGAAAATAAGTAACACCACAACTTGATGCTGCCACCAACATACTTCACTGTGGGTATAGTATTCCTTGAGAAATAAACTTTCCTGGGCTGGATGTTTTTTTCCCCCTTAGATATGGTTTCCATCTATCCACCATACTCCATAGTATAGATATGTAAAGATTAAAGAATACAAGAGATTGCTGTCACATGGGGGAGTGACCAGCCATTGCCACATATTCCTGCTGCTTCTTTAATGTTGCTATAGGTCTCTTAGCACCATCCCTGATTAGTTTTCTTTTTGTCCTTTCTTCACTTTTTGTCATTCTTTGTTACTGTGGTGATCCATTTACATTACTATAGTGCTAACTCCATAGAATGGGAAAGACAAACTAAAACTGATTGTCCCGCACCATGATGTAGTCACGTATATATCATGTACCACTTGATGATGGCCTTTGTGGTGTTCGTGGTAACATCTAACGTTTTGGAATTTAATTGCTCCCCTTTCCTGATCAACAGCTTTCAACAGTGAAAATATAACTGTACACTGATGTACTACAAATTATATAATCAAAAGTAACTATATTTATTTTTATATTATCTTCTACTTACTTCTACTTAATTATACATTTATTATTTAGAAAATTGTACACATGAATCAACTAATCCAGATCAAGTGAAGTCCTGTACTACCTCACAATGATTTTCTGCTTTTAAAAAACGACCACAAAATAAGCTGACTTTAAATACTTAGTACACAACTGAGTACAAATACAAAACACTGAAAATTCAGTTAATTCAACAACATTTCAACATCAGCTTAAAACACTAAAACCGTTCTGTATAAAGGAGTCAAGTGCTTGGGCGACATCATTTCTTCATCAACTGATTAGCAGGTCACCAGCTCCATACTGCACGTGTAACTGCTCCTCAGATGTACTGCAGTCGACCTGTTTAGAAGTGCAGGCAGTAAAATCTCCGGTCAGGTTTTAAACACAGACGCTGATCAACTGCAGCTGAGATGAATAGCACTTTCTCTATGTACAGTACAGTGGCTTTGGCTTTATACAGGACTGAGAAATGGCGCCACTGTACGTGTAAAACAGTGGGACATTGACTGGCTGTGTCCACTTGTGTCCACTTTATGTAAGCTAGTATTGAATTTACACTAGCAAAGTGCTAACTCTGAAGAATGAGACAGAGAATCTAAAACTGGCTGTTATGGGCCATGATGGGGTCATTATCATGTATATAAGTGGGAGTTCAAAAAAAGAGAGAGAGAGAGAGAGAGACAGAGAGAGAGAGAGAGAAGGAGAGAGAGAGAGAGAGAGATGGTTATAGTTGTCATGTTTTTATGCTTTGTATCTGTAGTCAGTTATCACTTTAGGAGAAAATGGTTCAAACCTTGGCGCTTCAGTAAAATGTACTATGAGCTATGATGATGCAAGCATAGTATTCTTTTACAAACCTTAAATTTCCCAGCTCTGTACAACAGTGCTTAGCAAATATAATGTATAATCTATTGCATAATTCTATATGTTTGGATTCATAATCAAGATATTCTGAAATACATTTTAGTGTCTGGCATTTTGGAATGAAATGCTCCAAATATGAAATGCATTTACATATAACAAAATACATCATATATATATATATATATATATATATATAAATTATATGTATATTTGTTATATATAGGCAGCAATGTAAGCACATGCTTCAGATAAATAACTTCTACAGCACCTAGAACAATCAGTAGTTTGGACTGTCGCAGTTCATAACTACTGCACCTTGAAAAATAATGAGTAAAATAATTTGAAATAAGATTATTATGTATTTCCATGAGTCATCCATTAGAAGTTATGAAAAATGTACATTTTAGCTCAACCGTATTATATGAATACGTTCACCAGGATGAAATATTTTTGATATTTCACGTCACATGTTTAGTAGGAGATTTCATGCTCTGAATTTCCCAGAGCTAATGGAAAGAACGTTCTCTCTTTTCGTTTACTTTTCCAACTATACTGTATATATTGAGGTCTCTTTTTGAAAGTACAAATTTGTTACACAAATTCTACCAAAGGAAAATCCTAAATTTAAAAACAACAAATTATGCATAAATCATTAGAACCATAATGTCCTTGTGCCATTAACATGGAGGCCAGTTCACCACATGTATACTTGCTAATTATATGTTAAAAACTCAACACTTTTACTTTCCTAAGAGGAAAGTGCAGCCAACGTCAGCAAAGACAGCTTGGGAAAAAAGAGACTGTTACCTTCTTTAATTCAGTGCTGAAAAAAATGAAACCATTAAGCTTACAAAAAGCTAAAGAGTTCTATCACCGTATTGCCACGACTAGACACATCGACATTTATGGTGCAATCCGACATTAAAGACTGGGATTAGAGAACATCAGGCTATCAGATTCACAATGATGTAAAAAAAAATTCTCTGTGGTAATAGAGAAGCTAGTTGAACGATACAGCGAATGCATCGTCTTGCAGTGGGACTATGTGTGAAAAGTGATATGTGTGATTTCTGAGTTACTTCAATTAAAGCTGTTAACTGTATTTTCTGATTAACAAATTTCTGATGAAGATAAGATTTTGGATATCAAAGAAACTGAACAAAGTATCTTTGAAAGCCTTTCTTTTTCTGGATTGCACACACCAGACATCCATATATTTTCTGTTTACTACCACTTATAGAATCCATCATACCCACCCTATAAATATATCGATTGCTGTATGTTTTTGCCATTACTAATCTTTGCTACAAGGATTGTTGTTCTTTTTGCCCATTTAAGGGACACACTCTACACACAGCCTTGCAATGTATTAGAGTCAATGTCAGACCACCCACCCCTCTGCTGTTGGATTAGTGTCCAGAGAGGGCAATTAAGCTGTTTCCCCAGGTCACTCTAGGCTCGCTCGTTAAATCCGCATGAAGGCAGGGGGAAGGGGGGATGTCTTACCCGGCTGGCACGCATACAAGAGCATTAGCTCGATACTGACAAGGTTTCTGCACCAACAATATGTCTGCTGAGAAACGAAGCCAGTACAGATCACAGAGTGATTCACTAATGGGCTACAGCTCATTAATCAGTCCTCTACCATGTGCGTAGGTTCATGTGTGAAATATCATCTGTCGGAGGTTGTGCTGCATGAAGCAGACGTTTCACATGAGAACCTATGTATTTTAGAAATAAGACAGTCATGCTAATAGACACCTAAACGTGAAACATATATACTCATTACATGTTATATATATAGCTCAGAACTGCCTTGGCCAGCTCTTTGGTTTTGTGGTATGTTGTATAAACAACTGGAATAGGTTTTAGCATGACATGTGGGGGAAAAGGTACTGTTTGGTCATTTTAAGTACTAGAAATATTAAGTCACAGACTTGAATGAAAGCACACATGGTACAAAAGGAAAATAACAAAGTTTTTATAATTTTCCACAGGAAAAAGTTATGATGTAACACATTATAGTATAAATTATTGTTTAAATCATACACTTATTGCACACAAGCAATAAGTAGATATTTATTTACATGAACAAATTGCATAAAATGACTGCGTGCTAAATCTCTTTTAACCTGTTCTTCCTGGAAATATCGACTTTTCTTAAGTATAACCACATTTGAGGTAAGATATACATCTCATTTCCTAACCCTTCTGTATTTAGCAGTTGGTCCTGATTCTTATTCCAACTTTATGGAACTTTATTCTTAAGCCAACTTTAAACAAAGGTGATTTCGAGTGTTTAGAACTCCCTTAAAGCAACTCTGATGGTTTTCCACTTTCCACAAATATGGTCCACTTGGTTTTTTGGTTTTTCATTATTTTTTCACTGGTGTGATGAGGGTAATGTTGCTAATAAGACAGCAAGTAATTGAAAAACAATATGTAATGAAGTTGTCTCTTTACTGGTCAGTCTATATCCCTAATTTCATCTACAGTCATGTGTTGTGGATAGCTTTAAAAAAGAATGTCGTTGGCAGAAATTGCTGTATTTACTTTCTGTGATAGGGTGAGGAACTTGACAATACAGGAAAGCCTCAAAGTCGACCCACTGATCCTCCAAATTGAGAGGAACCACCTTACAAGTTTGGTCGGCTCCTTCTTGATCAAGCGCCATCTTGAAAAAGAGGAAACTGGATGGTGGCACGGGACACACGGACACCCTCAATATGTATGGTGAATGTAGAAAGCATAAAAGCTGATTCCTGAACATTTTCAACCCATTTTTTACATCTCAAAGAGAGGACATATCCAGAAAATAGAGACTGCACTCTCAGATTAGTTCTCCAGATCGTCCGAAGTAATTCTGCTTTCTTTAAGCTGAATAAAAATTTGGCACGTTGGGGAAAAACTAAGATATCATTGGTGTTTAACAACGCTGTAAAAATGGAAAAAGCGAATCTGAATATTACAAAAACACATAACATGCACACACTCACACATATTCATGTGCATACCACACCCACACACGTGTAGATACACCCCTGCCCTATCATCACCTGATGTTAAAACATATTCAAATATCTTTGGGTGGCAGTTTTTTTGGTAAATGATTTTATAAAATAAAAAAAGACTTGGACTGGTGTCCCATAAGGACATACCGGTAAGTCCCGATCCTGCTTTTACACAAGTGTTTCAGGGATAGGTTCTGACCAGGATAAAGTAGTTAGTGAAGATGAATGAATGAAGAAAGTAATAAGTATTTATTCTCATCATTATATGATTGCATATACTACGGATGACTAATGTTCATCTCATCAAATGGAACAAAGGTCACGCAGCATTTAACAGGGATAGGCTTACTTGGCAGACACTTTCATGTCCAGACATTTTCCTCTGTTTATGTGGTACAGGATCCGTCATCAGTTGTCTACCAGTTCCCCTGAACACTGAATAATTCCCTTATGAGTAAGGTGGCTAAGGAAGCTGCCATCTTCCCCAGACATCAGAAAATTACACGAGAATTATTCACGATTACTGATATATTTTGTCATAAGAAAATAAACACCAAATTTGCTTTTTGTCAGGCTTCACACTTTTGCTTAGGTTACATTAGCAGACCTGGATGCTAACTGGAGGCTTCAGATGCCTTTCAGTACGCAGTTGTTTTGCATTAAGTGTTAAAACGTGCATGTGTGGATAGCACTGAAAGACACAATGCTGTCAGCGTAAATACCGTGGATCAAATCTGTGAGGTTTCAAGGCTAACGAAGGTGATGACGACGTCTGTCAATGACTTCATGTGGCTAGCAAGAAATCAAATGAGAGATTAAGGGTTATAGATTTTCACATCCTGTTTAATTTTCACACCAGTTTCCCTTAAACGCAAGACTGATTTCTTATTGTTCCTTGGTGAAGAGAGAATGAGACAGATGATCAGAGTAAGAGACTTTCTGGCCGTGCTTACTCACTTGTTCAGTGGAATAAAAATACGTGGGTGGTTTTGGAACGCGGTCTTTATGACAGGGAAACAGAGCGATTTTACAGATGAAAATGACTTTTGGAGATGCATAATTGTATATAATTTCTTGCATGATATTTTCCAGCCATATGCTGTGACTGGCGTGTTTGCAATGGACTGTGCTCTTTGGCAGGCGAGTATTATTAGATGCTGAAATGACAGAAGATGAGAATTGATACACAAAACCTGACAGTAAAAAATATGAAGAACCTCAACAACACCATCTTTCCGCTTAAACGACATGCTCATATCATGTCATCAGCAATGCAAAGCAAGGTCAAGAGGGTTAGCGGCTGAACTGGAGGAGCTGTCAGATTGAGTGTCAGCACTTATAAGGTGAAAGGAAGGCTATGGACTATCTACACATCAGAGTCTCTAATAATTTAACCCAGGTCCTATGAAATATATTACACTATATTATAAAACTGTTAGTTCCTGTCCACCAATTTGACTGGATGAGCAGCATTTTGGAGGTGTGTATATTTAGTATAACTGCATTAGGACGTTTTATTGATTGTAACACTGTGCTCCTCTGTGTTCGCCACAAAATCTCACTCCCCAGTGTTTGCGACATCATTAGTAGACATGGCAAATGATCCATTTTAACTTATGATGATTAAATATCATGATTTTTAATGAATATAACTCATGATGACTTAAGATTATCTTCAGATAAAAATAAGAGGAAGAAAGGATGCCAATTTTAATAGAAGCACCTTTAACCTTTAACCTTTCGGAATGTAATGGGAAATCATTGTGAGCTAGCAAGCCAGCTAGCCAATATGCTATAAAGTGAGTGTGGCTTCTTCCGGAACTATTTTTGCTATTAGAACAAAACTAAACAAAATATTTTTCCATATTGTATCCAAAAGATTAGTTAGTCCGTGTTAATTTCTTCTGAATACATTAGTGATGTGACTGTAATTAGGACTTAAACAACTTTTTACCCTTGAGATCGCTCCTAATAGACGAGTAACCAGAGGAGATAATAAAAGTTATGTCAATCTACCATTACGTTCTTTCACATTTGACTTTCTCAATGCTGCCATTTACTTTGTACTTTTTGGAATTTTTTTTTTTTTGCTTTCAAAGTACTCAGGAAAAATCTCAAAGGTCTCTTCTCTCATGCGTCCAGTGACTGTACACTATCAGTCAGATAGGCTCAGTTTAGCATCCAATCATTTAACTCAGAATGAATCTTAGCATTCAGTCAAGGTTCATCAATGTTGAAAGAACTATCTATCTGTTCTCATGCTACACTATGTAGTTAGCCCTAGAGTTATCCACATAGTGGCTGCAGAAGTAGAACTTGAGGATGAGCTCTACCTCAGTGAAATGTTTCAGTATGCTGGAGAAAGCAAGGACATCTCATTTTTTCCCCAGGAAAATGTTAATCTAATTTGATAAGCACGTTGAGGTAAGTTGCTCATGTGAAAACATTAACTGGATATACCGTATGTAACAAACCTAGCCTGTTTTCTTTGCTAATGTCCGAATTGACTAACATTGATTCCAGGAGCTAATGAACCTGGCTAAATAGTATGCCAAACTTACAGAGACTGAATGATGTTTTCAAGTTGAACAACGTAGTTCAACTAATACATTAAATTTTCATATAAAAATGTGACATTGCTTAATTTCTTCTGTTTTGATCTTTTTCCAGTCTTCAACTGTCCAGTTTGGGTGTGTCTGTGCCCAGGGTAGCCTCAGATTCTTGTTCTTGGTTGACAGGGATGGAACCTAATATGGCTTTCTGCGGTTGTAGCCCATCCACTTCAAGGTTCAATGTTGGGTAACCTTGATGTTGTGCTTTTCTACTTGCCAGATCTGTACAGAGAAATCATATGAGTTAATTTATCCTTCCTTGCAGCTCAGACCAATCTGGCCATTTTCCCCTGACCTCTCTTTGCACCAAGGTGTTTCCATTCACAGGAGTGCCACTCAATCATTCTTTTTTTCCATCCTTCTGTGTAAACTCTAGAGACTGTTTTGTGTGAAATTCTCAGGAGATCAGCAGTTTCTGAAATGCTCAAACCAGCTCTTCTGGCACCAACAACCATGCCACCATTAAAGTCACAGAGATCACACTTTTTCCCTATTGTGATGTTTGATATGAACATAAACGGAAGCTTTTGACCTGTATCTGCATGAGTTTATGCATTGTACTGCTGCCACATGAGTTGCTGATTTCATAACTGCAAAATGAACAAATTCACATTTCCCTAAAATCTGATAGTTGAACATTAACTATTTCCGTGTGAGTTACTGAATTGATGCCATATCAGTTTGATTAATTTGATAACTACACGAATGTGCAGATCTTTACGTGTTCCTAATTAAGTGGATGGTGAGTGTATATGGCCTTCATAGAAAGTGTTATAGAATTATATTTTTTCTAGTGCTGCATGATTGTAGACACTAAATGTAATATTTGTCAGGGTTTTTTTTTTTGCTGCCAGAGTTTCCACTCTTACCTGCACTGTTTAGGCACTAAACCTAACCTGAACTAAAAAAAAAAAAAAAACACCCCCTTTGTTTAAGTTACAAAGAACGAATACATGGAGCTATGCAGGAACTGAGGAGACAGTGCTCAGGGTTCAGCCACCTCTCAAGAGATGTGTTTTTAAGACGCAGCCCGTAGCTAACCATGAGGTGATGACATGATGGTGTCCCTGCTCCTCCTCCTGGTGAGATGGTGAGAAAACCCAACGCCCTCATTCTGCTCCCATGTCTAAGAGATTATCTGGCCATGAGAGCTGAGGGTCTTTCATACATTATTTAGCCATGTGGGTGATAAAGCCTGTCATAACTGCCTGTAGTCCAGCATCTGGGTTTAACAAAGTCATGCACATAAGTCTGTCTTATCAGAACTGATCAGGATTTGGTTGATTTCAAGGTAAAGACATTTTTTTTATTGTTCATTTTGTACATTGAAATTCAGGAAATAACATGTGCATGCATGTTTGTGTATGTTCTACTACCCAGATGCTGCATGAATATCTGTAAAACACTGTAACAAGTCGAGAAAAGGGCCACCTGTAGAATAAAAGTCATTTTATCACTGTTATCCCTACAGCATTACGTTGTACACAGCTATTAAGACACATACAATACATGATTAATGGTACCTAAAACTGTCCAAACCCAAAAGAAACGCCACACACAACACACCCAAAGCAGAAAGTACTTTATCTTCATTTTAACTCATTGTAGATCTTTAAACAAAATGGTGCCCCTAGAAACATTGCTGATACAGAGGGAAAAACAGCTTACTCAGATTTTTCGAACTGCTGCCGTGTAATAGCTGTAGACTGAGTGATATTATCTTCCCTGCACTCAAGAAAGAAAGAAAAAAAAAAAACAAGACTCAGGCTTTAAATAATTCTGCTATCAGGATCAGGCCAGTCTAAATCTGATGTTGTTGGTTTAGAGAGATGTCTCAGCTCCATTATGACTTCTTGCTAAGTGCTGTGGCTTTAACACCAAATTCCTTAAAGGTCCTGCAAGTGAGATGAAATCTTGTTCTGCGCTAAATTATACATATAATATTTTCAGTTTCTTTAATGCTATAAATAGTAAAATGCAAGCAGTAATTGAACGAATTAAAAAAAAGTAACTATGATAATAAATAAAACTGATATTAAACTGTTGCTGCAATTAGTATGGAGGGTTTTTTTTTAATCCTTGGACAAAAACATATTATTATTATTATATCAAATTGAGATTATATTAAAAAACAACACACTACATTCCCAAGAGTTTGTGCAGTTTTTATTTTCTGCAAAGCACACAAATATTGCCAAGCCTTTAATGTGCAGAACCGTTAACATTCATTTAAAATCTGAGGCATCAACCAATTTATGGTGTCATATAAACGCTGTATGAGGCGCACCAAGGTCTGGTGTTGGTTTAGAACTCCTGCATGTGATCACCTTCACCCACATGGTGCAGAACCCATGCCATATAACATGACCTCATATGATATAAAAGTATGGTGCAGGAGAGTGAGAGCGATAAAGGGACTTTCGATCATTTCTGGGGGGAGTTCAGGCCAGCGTGGAGTCATGCCACATGTGTTGATTGAAACCTTAATTGCTCAGAACATCTAAGACAAAATGAAGGTATGTGAATTTATCTAATAAATCTTCTAATAAGATTATGATTTTAAAAATATCTCAAATTTAGATAGCGATGGTGCTGTTAGCGTGGTAGCATGTGCTGCTTCACAGTGCTGGGTTTCCCAGATCGGCACTGAGCTCAGGTTATTGTGCAGAATTCCCATGGGTTCCCTCAAGGTGCTCCAGTTTCCTCCAACTTCCCAAAAACATGCTGGTGGATGGTGATGGTGCAACTTGCTGGTGATGGTGGATTATCTACTCTGAATTACCTCTAGATGTGAATAACAGTGTGAACTGTGCATTCCTACCTTAAGTTCCCAAGATTAGCTCCGAATCCAGATCATCCCTAACTAGAATAAATCATGGAATTGAAAATATATGAATTAATTTAACTTTAAATTTAAAATGAATAATGTTTTAATAATACACCTTTTTCATTTAAAGAATTGTTTTGTTCTATTGATTGATTGGTTGACTGATCAAAAGAAGCAAAATTATCTTACAATTAGGGTTGCACCGATACCACTTTTTTACAAAACGATACGAGTACGAGTATTTTTATTTGTGTACTTGCCGATACCGATACTTCTTAAATTGGATTTCCATGAAAGTGTA
>JAQLOM010000020.1:9917744-9928274 GCA_030068315.1 Chrysichthys thysi
TGTGTGTGTGTGTGTGTGTGTGTGTGTGTGTGTGTGTGTGTGTGTGTGTGTGTGTGTGTGTGTGTGTGTAGTGAACAATAACTGTTAGCATCTATGAGGTCAAGATCCCTTATGAATGGGCTGCACTGTTGGGGTAACATTGGGGAATCTAAAATGTTTTTGGACTGACTCAATAATGCGGACATCATAAAGAAAATATCTGTAATAAAATCTGTACTGAGAAAAGCTTCCTAAGTCTTTTGCACAGTATTGTATGTTAGATATGCCATATTGTTTATTTTCATCACTAATTCATGGTATAACAGAGACACACAGTAGGTTCAGACGAGCTACCCGGGTCAACAAATGAGTGCTGGATTTGCGCAGTTACAGGAAGCTGTCTTACAGATCTCACAGAGGAGGTAAATGAAAACTGTCCAGAGGACTCGTTGCTGTTGCTTTAAACTGCATCTCCTCAATTCATGTGGTTCTGGTAACAGTTTTGGAGTTCTAAAAAAAAGTTGTGAAAGCCTGAAGACATGGAAAAGGCCAAGAATCTAAAGTGACCCAAATGCACAGGTTTTTCAGGCCACTTCAAAATAAATGCATTATTACAGCACTTAACTCAAGGAGACGTGATTCTTCAGTAGATAATCTCACCTGGATTCTGTCGATATATATACCTCAGAACTGCAGCTGAAATCACACAGACTGTCCTGTACTCATCTCAGGACCTTTATTCATAATCTGCTCATGTAATACATCCCTTGAACACACTCAGGACTGATACTCTTTACACATCTATTTCTTCCTCTTCATCCTAGCGTTAGTCCCGTGCCGTGCGGGATCCGCTGTCTTCACAAGCATCGTATGATGCGACCATGGAATGCCCCAACCGACGTGTCGCTTCATGCGTCGCTGGCACACTCACACCCATGGGCAAGTTAGGGTAGCCAATCCACCTAATGTGCATGTGGATTTGGACTGTCGGAGGAAACCAGAGCACCCGGAGGAAATCCACATGGGCACGGGGAGAACATGCAAAGTCCATACAGAAAGGCACCCATGTCGAACCCAGGGCTCGAACCCAGGACCTTCTTGGTGTGAGGCGATAGTGCTACCCACTTAGCCATCCACAGAAGGGGATGGGTTCCCTTTAGAATCTGGTTCCTCTCATGGTTTCTTCCTCATGTCTTCTCAGTGATATGAGTCTAAAACTATATTCAGATTTCTGTAAAGCTGCCATTTTTGTAAAACAATTAATAAATAAAATGGCATAGAACAACATTTAAATGAACTGAATAGCTTTAATGCAACACCAAAGTCTGTGTTCATATCTATTCTCATATTAATATCAATAATGAATATTAATAATTTAGGTGGTATATATATTTTTTTGCGCATTTTTGCTCTATTATCCATTCAGTAACATGTTATCCAAATTTTTTTGCATTGATTGCACTTGTTTTTTTTATTTTTTTTTATTATCAATCATTCTTGTTCTGGCTACAATATGCATTCATCATTTGCTTACTTATTGCTTCTCTTTTGCATTTTGCATTTCAATTAAACGCAGCTGCATTTTTTACCGTGTTAATAAAAAAATAAAAAAAACAGTGCCATGTAATCGGAGTTAACCTCAACGGGTCCTCGAAAAGAAACATCACATTCGAGGAGGAAATCTTTTTCAAAGTAAATTGGTAATAAAATTCCTAATCTGTCCATCATGCTGTGTTGGAAAGCACCTGCAGCAATGGCAGTAGTGTGTGTCTTTTTTTTTTTGTTTCTTTTTTCTTTTTTTGCAGAGGATCATCTTGTGAGGCCGGCATAGCCTTTCTTCACATGGAGCTAAACGATTGGTGAGGGAATTAAATGGAAGTTGTAAAAATAGATGGGAGAAAAAAGAATCAGCTGTGACGGTGGTCTGCTCTCTGTCCCACATGTATATTCTACAGCTGAAATCACTAAAGATGTTTGTGTTTGGAGGGAAAATTTCACATCTATCATTCAGCTGAGGGCTAACAGTTGACATACCCCTCGATGGAGGACAAGGAAAAAGCAGTGCTCCTTTAGGGGCTTTGTTTTGCCCAGCTTTTCCTTCAGCCTGGACTCGTTCACTTAATATTGCTTTTACTGATGTTTCAGTCGTTTGATTTTTATGCCACCGCTGTGGCCCCGGCAGTGACTAAACCCCAACCTGCACCTTTAATCATTACTCTGGAACAGGGTATTAAACAGATGTTAAAAGGGAAACCCCAGTGCAAAGCATTATAAAGTGTGTTAGCACTCACTTTGGGAATAGTCGGGAAAACCGAGAGATAAAATGCAAATGACTTCACTTTCTACATTACTGAAATGCCAACCCTAACAATGACATCATACGATTGGGATCCATTCCCTTTTTGCCTGCCTAGGTGGTTTGGGTGCTGTGGATTTAATTAATGGGTTCAGCTCATATTAAAGAGGCGATTCATCTTCAGAAGTTCAAGCCAAAGTATTAATCATTGGATCCAAAGTGACAGAAACTTTGTCGTACTGTTTTGAAACGCTGAGGACTATTTGAGTCATTTAAATGATGTGAAGAGAAATATCCTGTGCTGGAGATAGCTTTTATCAGATTTTCACCGCTGGTTGGGTTGTACGTCTCTCTGATTGCATCAGGATTCAGTTATGCCTCATTTACACGCATCATCGACATGATGACTTTAGTACATCTAGAACAGACATGTACATAGGTATGTAAAAAAAATACAAATAAAACAACTTTATATACCTTTATAATGATTCTTAAGATTTTCAGAGTGAGAGGATGATTGCATATAAAAAACTGCAGCAAAAAAGCCTCTTTTGGCAAATACTAATCTAAATGGACGTGCATTTAAAGACTAGGATCATGGGAATACACGTGAAGACTTCAGTCTGCTTTTTGATTGATTTTTCTTTATACTAGAGGCGTACCACATATTTAGTAGCCTGTTTAAAGAAATGCTGTCTTCTGGAATTTGACACACATGATATTAAATTAAGCTGACGTTCAATGCTCTTCTCTGTACATGTTTGTTCTTGCATGCGTACAGTCACGAAAAATATTAAAAGACAGCAGGTAAATGGCATGCATGTGTCAAATAAGTAGATTAGATTATGGGTTAAAATCTTGGGGTCTTTATCAGGTGATTTGAAATCAGGTTTTAGTTTTAAATTTGTCCAACATAGTATGGCGTTTACATGAGCTCTTTAATCAAGTCACCGCACAAATCAGATAATGATCATGTTATTAGGGTGACGGGAAATGAACTGTATTTTTAATTTTTTTAGTTTTTTGCTTCGTTATATTTTAAAGCCAACAAATCTGTTAAGGAATTTTCCAAGATCTCCATTCACCATTTCCGACAACTTCCACTCTCGGCCATGTGGCTTGCCTCACTCAGTGTCTAATTACGAATAAATGCTTTGAGATCTCACGGGGAAAACACGCAGCCGTGCACACAAATAACCCGCCTGCAACCCAGGCGGCTCCATTTGTGTATTTTGCTTGGCCACGTACGGTGCCTCGAGTCAAATCCATGTGCCTTTTAGTACTATTTAATGTAGAGACTCCAAAACCCACAAATGCAGTATAACCTAGTGGAATGTTCTGAATACATACCGATATGCCAAATGTGTGATATATCCTCGCTTCTCCTGGAGCAGTGATGGAGCGCTCTGGATTGATGGGTATATCCAGGCCCTGGGTTTCAGCTGGAGTTTGCTTCACTTCCTCCTGTTTTTCTGTGTGTTGGTGGCCCGAGCCCTAATCGGCCCAGTCTCCCTCAGTGGCTATAAATTGCTCAGATGCGATGAAGTCCTTGTGTTCCTTCCTCAAGCTGCTGGATGAAATCCGCAGAGCCGTGTTTTGACAGCCTGAGGCCCTAAATCATTGTTTTATGACGGACGGGGAAAAAAGAAAACGTGTCCATGTTTCTAGTGCTGATTTATGCTCATTGGAGTCTGGAGAGTTTGATCATTTGGCCCAAGCAGATGGATAGAGAGATTCCACAGGGCTTCTCTGTCCTCCATGTTCTCACCACACCGAGCACAAATGGGGTCCACATGCCGGAGCAAGGGCTCGTCGTTCTTGAAACATCTCTTTTCTCCTCTTTGCACAAAACTCAAGCAGCTGGCAACATCTGTTTGTCACCCAGTGATATCAGCTTTCAGAGATATCCACAACAGAACCACAACCAGCACTATGAATAACACTGTTATTTGAATAAATATAAATTAAAAAAATAAATAAATAAAAGCTTGCAAAAAAGACTCCAGTCAACACTACTTTTCTTAAACGTTTGTTCAGTAAAAAAAAGATCTGACCATGTGAAAGGAGGCCAACATGTGTAAAGCCTGTTAACTTACAGTTATAATCAAGTAGTTTGTGACTTTAAATTTTACAGGAAAATAGGTTTATGGATCATAGTGTGACAAATATATTCAAGTTTTTGTGTTTGTTTCCTGACAAGTTGTACAGTTTAGAATTAGATTAAAGTTTCAGAATTATTTACTGGCCAAGCGGTTTTTCACATAAAATGAAATTTGTCACACAAAGACACAGAATTGTAAGACATAATGTGCACTATATGGCCAAAAGTTTGTGGACACTCGTACGTGCTTGTTGAACATCCCAGTCCAGATGTAATCCTCCTTTGCTGTTATAATAACCTTTACTCTCCTGGGAAGGCTTTACACTAGATGTGGGCAGTAGTGAGGTCAAGTGAGGAGTCAGCGGGAGCAGTCAGCGTTCAAAGGCGTTCAGTGGGGTTGAGGTCAGGGCTCGGTGCAAGACACTCAAGTTCTTCCAGCCTTGAGAAACCAAGGAGTCTTCGTGCAGCTTGCTCTGTGCACAGGAGCGTTGTCATGCTGGAATGGGTTTGGGCCTCTTAGTTTCAGTGAAGAGTAATACTACAGCATACAAAGACATTCTCTACAACTGCAGGCTTCCAACTTTGTGACAACAGTTTTGGGGAAGGAACACATACTGGTTCATGGACAGGTGTCCACAAACTTATGGCCATAGAGTGTAGCAAGGGCTGTCTTTAATCAATCAATCAATCAATCAATCAATCAATCAAACAAACAAACAAAGAATCAATCAATCAATCAATCAATCAATCGCTTAATTAACTAATTAACCAATTGACCGATTTAAAGTATGAGAAGTGTAAAATCTTTACAGGTTCAGAAGGGATACACTCAGTTGTTTCCATTTCAGCTTTATTGGTGTAATGCTTTTGAAAATAGCTATAGTCACATGGCAGCTTGAGAGAACTCCAGATATGCATGTAATTTACATCCTGACTGAGACAAGGAAAAACCTTAAATATAAAAAAAAAATAATAAAGAAACCTTGAGAGGAAACGAACTGTGAGTGACACCACACACTTCTTCATACAACTCTTCATATAGTCTACTCTACACCAGGGCTATCAGACGTCCTGCTCATGGGCTGGGTCCTGCCTGATCAATCTAATCTAAATCATCAAATAACATCTGAATACATATCCTAATTTTATGCAACTTATGGATTGTAACCAAACTGAAAGATTTCAGAAAAGAAAAACTAGTCTCTGTTATTCCACTAGGGGGCAAAATCAAACAATAACCCCAGGGCTATAAATTCAGCTAATGAAAACATGTCCTAATGATTAATGTGCTAGGCTTAATTACCAAACAAACATTTTGCAAACAGCATGTTCTCAAATTATCACTTAATTTCATTATGAGTCAGTTTAAAAGTTGCATCTCAGTGCTTAGTGTAATGTTTAAAAATGTGTCCCATTTATGCATTTTTTTGAAAAATGAAAATATGTATGTGTGTGTGTGTGTGTGTGTGTGTGTGTGTGTGTGTGTGTGTGTGTGTGTGTGTGTGTGCGCGTGCGTGCGCGCACATTGCGGGAACTGCATTTAGCACCATGTCTCTAGAATGACTTATACACATAAAAACAGATTTGAAGACAATAAAAGACGAGCGATGATATAATTGGATTCCTCTCCAACAGCCTACAGTAATGATTTACCCCAGCTCTGTGGATTTACCCCAGTGAGGGTGAGCTGTTGGCATCCATTTGCGTAATCCTTTCCATTCTCTTGTTTAATCCTTTTCATAACTATCAAGAAACTGTTTGAACTGAGGCTAGACACAAATATGGAGCAACTTTTATTACTTTTATTACCTCCGTGCCTGGAACACATTTGCAAAATATGTCCAAAGAGATCTAGTGTAAAGAGGTAACTTTTAGATCCAGTAGATGTGTCTGCATGAACATCTTCCAAACAAGACTACAACTGCAGTGTGAAGGTTGTTGTGCTACAGCAGGACAAGCTGCGTTCTGTGTACAATAGATGTTTTTACACGAATTGGATACTCATGTGGCTGGAACGTGTCGGAGGTCACGGCCCATCTCTCGGACAGTGGTGGTCTGACCTCAGGGACACAGGATGCCTAAACCACACTGGCACCCATTCACTTTTCCAGAAAGCTCAGTGTGAACGCAGGAAGCCAAGAAAACTAAACAACGTCTCGGGTCATAAGCTAGCAGATGGTAAATTGAAAAAGAATTGATTCTTGGGATTTTTTTTTTTTTAACAGCAATGACTTTCTTTTGCCGTGTGAGAAAGTCATCTTGACTTCTTCTTAGTGTAGATTTTTATTTGGAAACACGAGTAGGTTTACTTAGTTTAATTCTGATAAGAACGCACTTGCTCTGTATTTAAAGGTGTGAAAACGTATGTTTTCAGGGGCTTTGATGGAACATCTTGTTTCAGTCCAAATTAGAGTTGTTGTTGTTATTATTATTGTTTTGAAGATGTATATTCACACTGTCAAAGCTAATATTAGCTAATATCCAAGTATGGGATCATTTAACATCGGGCTCATCGGCCTCAGAAACAAACAATGTCATTCTCATGTCATGCTATGAATCTTCTTTTTATTTATTTATTTATTTTTAGAAACCATCTTCTCTCAATTCAGCAACTTCCAGTTCTGAATAGTGGTGTCCGACTCATGAGTGAATTCTTTTGAAATGATTCATTTCAACGACTCATTGAATTTGGTGAACCTTTCTAAACTTTATGTGCTATCTAAACATTGTTGTGGTTATTGCATTAAGAGTTCGAATACAAATCTAACATTTTAACCTAAAAAAAAAACAACAAAAAAATAAAAACGCTCACCTCTGTGTTTAGCCCTGACTGGCAAAATCCAAATGTGCCAAACTGAGCCAGTGATACTCAGGTGTTAAACAATAAATGATATAATTGGCTCATTCACTAAATGAAACATCATCATTGTCAGTCATGGTCAGGTTTTTTGTTTTTTTAATGAAAACCCATCAGTGAAAATATCATTTCCAAGACACACTGTGTGTTAAGTTTGAGCTTTTGGGTAATATTATTATAAAAAATCCATTCAAAATCAATTTCATATAATCACTGCATCATGTGGCACAATTTTAAGGTATTTTAATGAGGGGGAAATTTGATTTTGGATATTGAGACACTTGTTATTTAATATACTTACTGTGCATACAGTATGTCAACTTAAAGTTTATGCACAATGTCTTTTGACTTTTTACTTATAAATATGAACAACAAAAAAAGTATGTAATTATAAATCTAAATAAAAAAAGATAAATTGACAGGGAGAAACATCAGACATTTGAAGCTTCCACAGTAAGAAGGAAACTGTCTTCTTCTTTTCTTTTCTTTTTTATTTCTTTTTTTTTATTATTTTTATTGTGCTTCAGTTCTGGCCCATTCCTCTCGGCAAACAATTTTTAATTCCCCAAGGTTATGAGGGATGGAACAGCGAGTTCAAAATCATTTAAACGTCAGGAGGTGGCTTGGCCATTTAAGGCCTTCTCATTTTGGCTGTAACTTTGAGGTTGTTGTTCACTGAAATGTCCGTCATCTTCTCGGTTTCAATTTCTTGGCTGGTGGGATAAAATTCTCTAATATGCCCTTATACCTCATGCCATTCATGTTTCCTTTGATACCCCGAGGAGGCAGCCCCATATCATTATCCTCCCACCTTCTCTCCTCTATATACTTCTCCTCTTTCTCTAAACATAAAAAGCTGAATTATTTTTTAAACAGTGATATTTATGTCATCTGCTAGAGTGTATTGCCTGAAGACAGTCTAGTTTTGTCTAAATGCCTCTAGATGTGCATCTCTGTGCTTCCTTAGCATTAACATATTGTGAAATCCTACATGTCTGCGGACAACTAGATGCATTCTATAGTCACACAACGAATTCTGCTCATCCCTAAACCACAATAAGCACATAATAGTTTTAATAAGTATTATATTTTACAGTGATGCAATTCATGAAATATATAAAGCTTTTTTTCTTTTTTTTTTTTGCATCTTAGCACATGATCTCTGACACCAATGATGTCTCCAGACACCAAGCCAGAACTTGAAGACTTGAATGAAACAGCATTCTCGTGATGTGGGAGCAGAGAGCACAGTAGCAAATCCAGTACAGAGTGGCACATCAGGTCTGGTCAAACTGAACATAAAGGAGAACCATGTATGACTTAAGCTGAGTGATGTTTTCTCATGTGGATTGCTTATGACTGAGCAAGCAGAGTTAAGAGAGATTCCATGTCTATCCTTGATTGATAAAACTGTCCAAACATCCCACTGAAATGGGCTTAGAACATTGTGCTGACTGAGCGTTCACTGTGGTGCTTTTCATCACACATGTGCAGCAGTCTCTGGCGCTTTCCCACACTGTCCAGTGCACAAGACCACAGCATGGAAAGCCATTTCAGCAGTAGACCCAGCTTCGCTGGTGGTCACCAATGTGCTCCTTTGAGCCCTTTAGCCCTGCTCCTGCAGATGAGGATTCCTTCTCAGTAACTGGCTGTCAGTCAGATTACATGTTTCCAGTTGAGGGTTTCACAAAATGTACGCATTTCCCAAAAGCTGGCATGAGAACATGTAATTCAGTGTGTTTCCATTCATTTTTTTTTTATATATACATTTGAATAAAAACAGGTGGATGATTAGCTGGGCCTTCTTGGAACGATCAAGGTTTAACTCTATGATTGCATAAGAAAAATTATTCACCAGCCCTGAACTGCAATAATCTTCCACCTTGTACTTTAAACTACTATAATTTTGTTAGTGTCAGCTGATGTTGACACTTGAGACTTGAAGAGTGCAATACGGTGTCCCACATGTTTCAGTTCTAGGCCCCTTTTGGGTCCTTTTTTTATAGTCCATTGGACATGCAGCACATAAACATAGTGCTGACTGTTACTTCTACACTGATAATATGCAATTATTCGTACATCACTTCAACTGCAGTGATGTGTAAAATGCAAAACTAGAAACACATAAAAGCTTAGATGCACAGAAACATCCTTCTCCTTTTCTGAAACCAAAAGTAATTAAGAACCTTGGGGTAATCCTTGATGGTGGTCAATCAATACATTACATTACAGGCATTTAGCAGACACTCTCATCCAGAGGGCCATACAACAAGTGCAAAAAGTCAGGTACAAGAATAGTAGAACTTCTAGGCAAAAAAGTTTACATGCCAAATTAAACAGAGCTAACCATAAATGAGCGCAGACGTAAATACACAATACCACAGATCTAACTAAAAGGAGAACAAAACCCTAGTAGCTAACCTGAATACATCATGACCAAGCAAGACAAAATGAAGCCTGGGTTATAGTGATATTACACAGTGGACAGGGAGGCAGGGGAGAGGTGCAGCCGGAAGAGGGGGGTCTTCAGTTTGCATTTGAAGGTAGTCAGGGAGTCGGCAGTTCTGACCTCAATGGGAAGATCGTTCCACCAACGAGGAGCCAGAAGAGACAGCAGCCTTGAGTGGGCTGGACAGGAACGGAGAGGAGGAGGAGGGGCCAGACGACCAGAAGCAGCAGAACAAAGGGAACGGGCTGGCACATAGGGATCAATCACTTGATTCTTGGGCAAGTAACATCAGTAAGACAGTATATTATCATTTAAGAAGCATATAAAAAATAGATTTATTGAATTATTTTTGAATAATCGTAGCTAGTTTAGAATGTAACATCCTCACAAGTTATTAAATCTACACTCTTTTACTAATATATACTGCATTCAATACAAATTTCTCTTATGATATTTAAAGCTCTGAATGAATAAATCTCTGGCATATCTGGTTAACCTCCTGAAGCAGTACTGGCCATCTTGAGTACTTCGCCCAATAATTTATCTTGAGTATCATTTCTTATTTGTAATTTTTTGTAGTTTTCAATGTATTTAATGTACATTTCATGGTTGCAGTAGTTAAATAATGGTATAATTTATCAGTACTCTCAGAGTGCTCCTCCTCCTCCAGTACTGGCTGTTTACAGTTGGATCCTTCTGTTAATTGCTCCAGGAGATGGCACAGTGGATAGCAGTGGTGTTGGGAACATGTCTGCCTGGCCAAAGTCTTAGGCACATGTAAAGAAATGCTATAAAGTGAAGATAGTCTCGTCTCGTCTCGTCTTCTACCGCTTATCCGGAAGGGCCGG
>JAQLOM010000020.1:9941099-9953875 GCA_030068315.1 Chrysichthys thysi
TGTGTGTGTGTGTGTGTGTGTGTGTGTGTGTGTGTGTGTGTGTGTGTGTGTGTGTGTGTGTGTGTGTGTGTACAGGAGCATGGTGGTGGTGCTGAGTGTTTATGTGGCTGTGTGTGTGTGTGTGTGTGTGTGTGTGTGTACAGGAGCATGGTGGTGGTGCTGAGTGTTTATGTGTCTGTGTGTGTGTGTGTGTGTGTGTGTGTGTGTGTGTGTGTGTGTGTGTGTGTGTGTGTGTGTGTGTAATGATATGAGCTGATGACCAATTCTGTTTGCTTGAAGCAAATATCATGACATTGTGTACTTAAAGAATGACTCTTACTCACCTGAGACTATCAAACACACACTCGTGTACACACCAGCAAATTGACACACACTGCAAACTGCAAGTTTATTAGTTTTCTTATGGGGTGGGACAGAACCACCTGTCTTGATGTACATCATCCAAAAAAAAAAAAAAAAGAAGCTAATTTCCATTGTAAATTTGTGTGGCATACATTACTTTGTTGACATAATGTGTTCAGGATGGACATCATCTCATCACCTGACGGCTCATAACAAACAGAATGACCATGCTACGTAGTGTTTTTTGTTGTTGCTCTTGTTCGTTTTGCTTCGTCTTGTTCACCATGTAAAGTTTTCATTGAAACCATTTGACTTCACATGTCTGGGCTAAGGTGTTTTCTTTTTAATCTGTTTTCTTCCGGGGGGTGTGTGTGTGGGGGGGGGGGATGCAGTTTTGCTAGTCTTCACCCTTTTTCTCAGTCTTCTGCTCTTATTCAATCGTTTCCTTTCAACTGAACTTGTCAAAGCTGCAAGCAGAACCCCTTGTTGATAGCCGAAATTAGATTGTTTGGTTTTTTCTACAGAGCTTTATAAATGGAAAGATAATTGAACCCTGATGAAAAGGCTTTTACTTTTGCCCATGGCTGTCACATTGCGCATTAATCCTGCTCTTTGTCATATTTGATTGTCAGAGCTGTGAGATTATAACGCAAGACCTATTATTACATGCACTTCTGAAAACCTGCAACAACAAAAAAATACCTTTGCCTTTGTTTTTGGGTAAAGTTGCTTTCCAATCTCTACAGCTTCATGAAGAGACTTGCTCTTGTGGTAAATCACTCTGGATCCAGTGACTGAAATGAGATACTGGGTTGAGCAAAAATTTGCAAGGAAGGAAGTAGTTGTCACGTAATTTACATTAACAATAACAATAATAACTGCAGGCATTTAGGGTAGCAGTTGGTAGAGTTTTTGTATATTTCCAGTTAGGTCATGTTGCTGATGGCACACTGACACAGCAGGTAGCACTGGCGCCTCACAGCTCCAAGCGCCCAGGTTTGAACTTCGTCTATATGAAGTTTCTGTGCATGTTCTCTTCATGTCCTGTGGTTTCACTGGTTTCCTCCTAGATTCCAACAACTCGCCAGTAGGTGGATTGGCTGTGATCATTTATCTACAGTGCTTTATAAACTGGGATATTGTGTGAACACGTGTGCCCTGCAATTGGCATCCCATTCAGGGTGTAAAATTTGGGATCAAATTTTGCTTGTGCTTTTTAGATTTTTTTTTTTTTTTTATTAGCTGGGGCGACCCCTAAAGGGAACAGCCAAAAGCAGTAGTAGTAGTAGTAGTAGTAGGTATCTCAAACTCAAACTCATCTGTCTTGTAGACTCTCAGCATGCCTGTTCACTAAATGTACACTAAGCTCATACATGGTTAGGGTTATTTTCTGCTTTATAATAGTGGTATTGAGGAAATACTTGGCCAACTCAAAATCTGTTCATGGCCTGAGTTATAGGTGCAGTTTCACACTGGTACAGTTCATGGTTTGACATTGGATTTGTTGATCTGATGGTGCGTATATCGGTATGTAAATCACCGCTGATCTGATCTGGGTTCTGAATACCTGGGACTGTAGCATCTTAAATGGCAGCATTTAGTCTTGAAAAGCATACCTAATTTAAGGTGTCTTTTCTGCATATTTGTAGATAGAAAGAATTGTCCTATTTCTGTCCTGCAAGTGCTGGTTCTGGCATTTCCTCAGATTTCTTTAATTATTTTGCAAAATTGCACATGCAGCCCATGCGTAGTTGCGCACCATGTCCAAGTGCTGCTGGAGTTCCTGTGCAGTGACTGCAACCACAAACACTTAGAGCTAGAATTGTACTTTGCTGTCTTGATCTGCACCGTTAATTCATTAATGTATATGTTGAACAGTATTGAACTCAGATAAGAGGAATATGAAAGGAATGCAATCAAAGCTTTGTTGTTGATGTTGTTGTTTTATGACCCGTTCTTGAGCCACATTAAAATATAGTCTCTAATGCCTTTGAATTAAATGTTTTATAAAAGGATTTATGGGTTTGGTTTTGACTGAGTTTCTTAACCTGTTAATTGATTATGACATTTCCGGATGTAAATGTGGTCAGTTGTATGGTGATTTGGAAGGAAGCTAATCTGACTCTTGCACAGGACAGGAATTCTGCTTGTGTAAATGCCTCGTAAGCTATTCAGATGTAAATTGTTAACAGTTTCCCAGATTGCTGTTATGAGCCCTTGGCTCTAGAAGTCAGGAAAACAACCTGAATTAAGGTGAGATTGAAAAGCATGAAAAGTGCCTGGTGTAACTCAGGGTTTCACTCCTGATGTCATAAGAATCATGAGCAGTTTGAGGTTTTTCAGTCAGTTCTTCTAGTGTTATTTGTTGGTCAAGTGTGTTATGTTTGTTTAAGAGCATATTCAAATTGTTGGTATTTGAAATGATCATTTTGTAAAGACTTTGTGAAGTGACTTTTTCCAAATTTCACTATTTTGTAGTACAGCTTCTGGTTCCACCTACACCAGGAGTGATTTTAAATTACAGAGTCGCTGATGTCTCTGAGGAAATCATTTTGCACTCGCATGCAGAGTTTATAGAGTGGTAGTGGTCCACAGTACTTTTTTTTTTTCTTTGTGGCTCAAGCTACCAGTTGGTGATGTTTTTGATTGAGTTCCCCTCCTTATAAATGTGTACTCAGTGTCAGTGTTTGTTAGATGTAAAGACCAAAATTATCCCATTAGCTTCCGTGGTCCCCATTTGGGGATCATATATTGAATGGCATAAAAAATAGAAGGCATGTGCCATGATTCCCATTTGGGACTTTGCCTAAAAATTGAAATTTCAGAAAAACTAACAGTCATATTTCTTGAAAGTAGATGTTTTTGTTACTATTTGGATGTAAATTAATAGAAATCCGTGAAAATTTTCAGGAAAAAAATTGGCAGTTAATAGGTTAAGCTCCTGAATGAATGAATTTTTCAGGGCAGTCTGTAGGTATTATAGGATGTGTATTGCTTCCTGAGCTGTGTTGTGTTTGGGTGGTTTAGATTGTCTCAAGTACACATTAATTTGCCAATGGTCTGAAAGAAGATTTTGCTGGCCGACAGTTAATGCACTGATGATGCTGGGGGCCCTTTCCAAAGATTGCACAGTCCATTACACGAGCTCTATGTCCTAGTCACTCAGAACTAAATCTCAAGAGCAATGCACAAGCTTGTTTCCATTTTGGTTTACCACACTATTGAGGCTGTCTGCTTTAGGAAAATGTATGATTCTGAGGAAAGTTAGTTGACTTTGACAAAACACATTCTTGTTCTATAAGTTTATACAGTCAGGTTCAGTTCCTGTGCATTAAAGACATACCAAATTACCCTGTGCCTGGCTCAAACTGACTCATCTCTGAGTGAACACTCTGTATACTTGTCATCTTAATTTGGAAATTTCATTTTATCTATTAATCTATGCTAATAAGCCAATATTTTAGCAATAGGCTTCAAATTTAGCAACAGATATGTGGTTGGCATGGTCTTCCAAATCAAACTTTCTTTTGAGTCTTGACCACACATTTATGTAATGAAGGAAGAAAACATTCCCTAATGCTAAATTGAGATGTATTAGTTAGCTCAGTGTTTCACTGTAAACCCTCTACATCCCACACGTTCAGAGAATTGAAGAGCAGCAAGCAATGTTCAATTTTGTCCTTCAAACTCAACATGTCTCACAATGTCTCAGTTATGACCTGAATCCTGAATCTCAAAAATGTTCAGCTATCCATTTGTCCAGCATGTTCTGAAGGGACAGGTGTTCCACGTCACCTCGCTGCCAGCAGCTGGCTATTTCCTAGAAGTTAAACTTAAAATCTACCTCAGATCCTCAGCACATTCCCTGCTATTGAAGCTTGACTTAAACTCAAACCCATAAGCAGCATATTTCATTGTGCATCTTGCAATTTATGATGAAAAATAACATTGTAACTGAAGGAGAGGTTTTTGATTGTGAGTGTCCCTGTGATTGCTAGGCTTAAACGTTTTATGGACACACCCAGTGGGAAAGCTAGCTTCTAAACCAGGCTTAACTAAGTGCTCCCTGTTGAGTGTTGACAGAAGCTGAAAATGGAGCTTACTCTTATTGGTCCTCCATCTCCTCACTGCAGGGGCATTGTCTCTAGAAAGCCACAATGGGGGACAGCATGTCTGTCTCGAAAGGACTGCACTTGAACCATGACCAGGTCCTGTTAAAGGTTAACGCAAGCTAAAAAAAAAAAAAGTACATGGGACCACACACAGCTTAGCATGAGGCAAGGATTTTCCATTTAGATGTTCTGCAGTAAGGGACAGCCAATGTGGTCTCAAGTTCATAACATTTTGCCTATATTGAATAATACATTGTTTGACATTTCAGTTCAACAAACCAATATTACCGGAAAGAAAATAGGCAGAACAATGAGCTACCATTTCAACCCCCTTATCAAGAAATCCACATTCTATAAATATAGATATTTTAAATGCAATTCTTCTCCAGTTCCTATCCCTGGTAGTATTGCATGGCCTTCATTTGCATATTGGAGCCTGATTGGCTCTTGAGAACTTATGATGCAACAACGCTGACTCATGAGATGTTCAGTATGAGCTTGTATTTTTATTTATTTATTTATTTTGGTTGCTTGCTTGTTTGCTAGCTTGGTTGGTTTGGTTTCTTTAAACTATTTAACAATTAAAACATTTCCCTAAGTTTAAAATGGCTTTAAGTTTACACTTATGGGCAGAGGTAGCAGTCATAGTTTATACACAACTATACTGATGTGAAATTCAATCCAAAATGCTCTTGTTCTTGTAATTTAGACAAAATCTTATTAGAATACACTGATAAAATCCCAATGTGATTCACCTTAGATGTTTTTTTTTTTTTACTCAAGACCAGCATATTCAAATTTTAAGCTACCTTGATATTGTTCATTGGTCTTGCATAACCCTGGTAGTCGTATTAAATTGATTCAAAGAATTTTTGACTTTATGATGGATGACTCACTGGATACAATGAGCCGAAACTGCCTTTGATCTAAACAGAGCTCTATAAATTCATGAGCACTTTAATGTCTGAAACATCAAACAGGTTTGAAGGCGGGTCATTCTGTAAGGCAGGTGATGTGACGCCAGGAGCAGGAAAGAACTTAGCGAGGTGTGTTTCCCTCCCACACGCTGCAGTCGATTCCTGCAGTTGGCGACATGGCAAGTTAATAGTTAAGCCTTTATCTCCAGGCCAATCTGTGTAAAGGGATGTTAAGACAGGTTACTGCAGCCTACAAGCATTTTCATGCTGACGCACCACACAACGCGGACTTAGCAGGCTTTGGAAATTATGCTGCTCATTATGGGCTTGTCTATGAAGCCAAGTTCCAAAGGAAACCTACAGTACTTTCACAGCAGCTATTTCAGTGTCATTGTGCCTTAGTTATTCGGTCATTCAGGTGAGAGCAGTAACCGTAACACCCATGTGTAGCTTAAGGCACAAACAATGGGTAATAATAAAATCTGCATACAGTCACTATTTCTCTTTGTTCTCTACTTTTCTATATTGCCTGGGCCAACTGTTCATGCAGCGACCTGTCAAAGTGCTGCTGACTGGATTCATCACCTCGCTTTCCTCGCTGATTATAGCTTCACACTATTGTTTACTCCAAACACTTATCACATTTCTAAACAGATCAATTAGTTACGTTTCAGCCCCTGTGAGTATTATGACTTTGAACACTGATATATGGAGTAGCGATAGGAGTGTTTGTGCAATTACAGATAACCTGGTGCTAGTCATCGATCAATAATCAATGAGAATAATAGCAAATTAGCAATTATTTAATCTGTATGAAAAGTTATGAGGTTTAAGGTTAGGGATAATGGTTCGCTTCTTACTTTGCACTTTTATATGATCATCGGTGAGAATATTTATTTAAACGTTGCGCTTAATTAGTCTGGCTTTCAATGTGCTTCCTAAATTCAATGTACTTGCTTACTTACTAACTTAGTACCTTACTTAGACTGATTATAAAATCAGATCTGATTCTAAAACCATATTTATTTATATGAACATTTTTTAATGAGCTTTATTTCTGGGCTTTATTACTTGTAATGTTTTTATTTTTTTGACCTAATGCACTTTCTACACAATTTTCGGTTTGAAAAAGATATAAGTGATGTCCACCAATGTTTTTGTGTCGTGTGTGTGTGTGTGTGTGTGTGTGTGTGTGTGTGTGTGTGTGTGTGTGTGTGTGTGTGTGTGTTTGTGTGTGTGTGTGTGTGTGCAGTTTAATTTAAGATTACCGGTAATAGGCCAAGATGTTTATGTATTTAAGCCAGGCCAATAACAGCAAAGCATGGATGTGTCTGGTCGACCACTTTAGCGCTTTCCCACTTGCCAATTCATGGCGCTAACAAATAACCATTTCACTGTCAAAAAAAAGGTTTAACCTACATGTTGACTTCCTCTGTTACAGGAGGTCAGTTAAATAGCCCCACTTGAGATAAGTAAATAAAATAAATTTGTTTTGTCTTAGAAAGTGAGACGCCGGACAACATTAATTAGTTTACTCTCCCCTTCACACTTTACCATCTACTGATACACCCTTAAAAGAGTCAGCATGCCTGTGCTTGCTCTAGACTAATTTCCTTTTTTTCCACTCTTTTCTCCTGCTCTTTCTTAATGCCAAACGCGCAGCGTAAATATCGCCTGTCAGGCAGAGAAAAGCAGTCAGACTTGAAATGTCAGCTTAAACAAGGAATCAGCAGCCAACAGTGCCTGTCTCTGGATCAGGCATTGCTGGCCTTGTTTGCGGTTGTCCCTGACATCATGCGCTGCCTCCAAAAACACCTGTGTTTGCTCATTGGCTTTCCATGATCTGCGAGAAAAAAGGCCCCAGCTTGTCACATGGCAGCCAGATAGTGGAGGCTCCATGGGAATACAAAAGGTTTAGACTTTTAGCCCTGTTAATTATTAATGGACACTTTTTACTCAGGCGTGTCCTATACAGATAAAACATATGCTGCGGGCTATAAGGCATTTCTAAATGAAATACTTTCTGTAATGTGGTAATGATATGAGAATCAGGGAGCACTCATCTATAGTGGCATATCAGCCATTCAACAAATACTAATCTTCATACACTTCTCATTCACAACTCCATTTATTTCAAATTCTGTTGAAATATTAATTACCACAGAATTCCCAATTATGGGGGGAAAAAAGTAGTTTTTCATTCGTGCTTACTTGACAGATATAAGCAGATTTTCTATTGACATGGTGACCTTTCTAGTTGATTCGCAATCATAGTGAAGCATGCCGGGCACCCCATTTTACTCCATACTGTTACTGAATGTAGTGGGAGTAGAGGGAATCTGCCCCAGGTTCACTCTTTAAACATTTACTTTAAATTTGTTTTAAAAACCCATTTGACAATGAGTTATGAAAATGAACACTGTTGTGTTTTAGTCCACAGTTTTCAGTCCCTGATGAGAACAGATTTGTTTAGCAAGTTTAAATTTCACTGTTATCTGGATAGCGATATAACTGCTAGGTTAACCAGAAACCATCCAAACTGCACCAGTTACATCCATCCTTTATACTGCTTATCAGTTAGCATCCTGGGAAAACTGGAGCCAGTCCCAGCTGACTTCGAGCAAGAGTCAGGGTACACCCTCCGCATGTTGGCAAGCTATCGCAGGGCTAACACAGAGACAAACAACTATTCACACCTATGGGCAATTTAAAATGGGCATTTGAGGAAACCAGAGCATCAGGAGGAAACCCACACAGGCACAGGGAGAACATGCAAACTCTGCATAGAAACATGCACAGAGGGGATTAGGCTAACTGGCTACTCTAAATTGCCCGTAGGTGTGAATATGAGTGTGAATGGTTATCTGTCTCTGTGTGTTGGCCCTGCGGTGGATAGGTGACCTGCCCCGCGTGTACCCCGCCTCTCGCCTGAAGTCCGCTGGGATTGGCTCCAGCTTCCCCCTGCGACCGTGAACAGGATTAAGCGGCAGAAAATGAGTGAGTAAGTGAAAGATTGCCAAGTTACATTTTTTTTTAATGAATATGGTAAATTAAACAGTGATGTTGCAGTGTTACTGTAAGAGAAGGTCAGTTTAATACGGGAATTAAGGGAACTAAGGGAATAACTGCCCATTGTTTGATTTTTTGTTAGTCTGTTCAACTCTCAGCCGCCCATGGAATTACTCTCAAAATTTGCTAGATAGTACTCTGTAGCATACGAACCAAGACGCGTACCTAAAAAGCCTCTAATGTCGAAGTACAAAATCAAAATCACGGATTGCAGATGTGGAAAATTTTTTTTTTTTTTTTTTTTTTTTTTTTTTTTTTACAAAATGACTGATCACATTATGTCATGTTTCCTTTTTCTCTTCCCTACAGACTAACTAGATTGTTGCCTAAATATTTTCACTGAGCATTTACTCAGCATTAGATGCTTTAAATGAGGTATTTGCATAGGAAAATAAAGCTTTCGTCTTACCACATTGCGTCTTACCACATACCTCTTTTTGTTTGTTTGCCTTTTTTTTACTCCACTTCACAGCTGTTCTTTTCCCTTCACTTCACTTTAAGTCACAGTCAAGGCATGAGCGTGGAAGACAACAGTGACTAGCTAAATGCTGAGTTCAATGATCCAGAAAGTGTGCACTTTTACCTGGAATGATTCCCAGGATGAGTCACCTCTGATTTAACTTACATCAGTTAAAAATCTGTGTTTTTAAGATTTGAATTTTTGTGGTTTGCATTTAGGGATCAGAATTTTTTTAAAATCTGAAACAAAGGCTTCAGATTTTTGAAAATCTAAAACCATACCCCTAATAAGCTCAAAACTAATAAACGAAATAGGGGGAAATGTGCATTTATTAAATACACCACCACATACAAAAAGTATTTTCTGTATGAAATTCATCCTCATGTAAATTCATCATCTCTTAAGCTCTATTTAAGTGCACCCAGCTTACTAAACTTCAATGTCTCTTAACTGAGTTACAAAGAAAGTACCCACTGTTTCCCTTATTTAAATACCTACGTGATATTTATAAAGTCGCATCAAATATAAACAATGTTTGCACAAACGATGAAGCAATTTATTAGAAACCACTCTATGAAAACACAAGGCTAGTCTCTGCTATGAAGAATACATCTACCATACACTGTGTTAGGAGCTACTGTCATGCTAATAAATATTGTATAAGTAACTGCATACAAAATAAACTATACAAGTCAGTTTGAGTGTTTAATAACACTTGAACTTCCCCCTTTCATCTTAATGTTTATGAATTACTCAGGTACATGTTGGTGCTAGTGAAAACTAGCCCTTATTAGACAATACACCTACATAAAAAATGTTGAAATATTTCTTTTACCTCGTGGAAAATTACTTGAGAAGATACGTCATAAATTTGCAGTCAATCAAAAATGTAATCATGTGATCAAAGCAACCCAATAGTTTACATCATATTAGCTATGCTGCTAGTAAAACTGGCCTGCTATTTATTGTCAGATACACCTGGAAGGGTAAGATCAATATAATCTAAGCTAACAGCTAGCTAGCTAAACTTATCATTGTGCTACTTTAATTACCTGCTATCTTTGCTAATGTGACATCATGTCATCAAAACCAATAATTTGTGCAAATTAGCAATAAAGCCATAACAAATGAAAAAGAAGGCTAGTGACAATAAAATGAGGTCACATTAGATTTATTGTAGCACGAAACACATTGAACACTGAACACATAGCTTTACTTGTAGTCATCTTTTAATGTCTAATATGTGGAATGAAATCAGTTACTATAGGACTTGGGCTGAAAACCTACTTGCAATACTTTGTACAACAAGAAAGATTGTGTCATGTGTTCACTATTTTGGAATTGGAATTGTGGATTAATGAATGATGGGATTTGATTTGAGAAAGTTTTTGTTGTTATTTTTATCATTTATTTTTAACTAAACAGTACACATGGGGACAAACCAGTGTTTGAAGATTAATGCTTTTGTCTTGTTATACTTGCTCCACAAACTATTAAAATGTAAAATTAAAGCATACCTGCCAACAAACCATTTGGACCTGTATGAGTAAGTCATAAGTGTTCATAATATGGGGTGCCTTTTAAAATGACAGGTAAAATATGAATAGCTTGTTAAACATTTCCTTCATGGCTCTCAGGTAGTATTGGAGAGTCAACGTATTATCCACATCACCTCTCCATTTATGCTTATACAGTAAGACCTATTGAAATACCACTCTGTCAGTAGCAGTAGTACCTAACAATACATAGCCTGCCAAGTTCACTAACAGGCTGGATAATGTGATGCTAACTTTTGGGTTGGTGTCATATGATGTGACAAGCTTGTGATTAACTGATTGATTTTAATCTTAGATTTTGTTTCAAAATAAAAGCGTGACATCTCAAGACTTTATCCTCAGAGTAAAGTAATTCTACCAATATTCTTTAAGTCTACTGTCTAATACGGACTGGTCTTCACTAGTAACCACATGTACCTCAAGCAATAAGAGGAAAAGTAGAAGCTCATAAATCTGGCATTCATTTTTTGTTGTATTTTGTTCTTTTTTTATTTTTCAATATAAAAATCGGAAAAAAAAAATTCAACTCGATTTCTAATCATGAGACAATATTAAACGATCCTCTGTGTTCTGAATGAATCGGTCAATGAATGAACAATCAAAGAACAATGGGTTTTACAACTTGTCTGCAACATTTGTATACAATTAATTCATTCTTAATTATTTGTCATGATATGGCTGCCTTGGACGTTAGTTCCTATCAGTCACTAACCGTGTCACATGCTATTGCTCCCCATTGACCAACCGCACCTGTTAATTGTTTCCTTCTTGATTAAGGTCCCTATTTAATGTTGTAGTCCAGCAACAGTATTCAAAAGTGGGAAGGTCTGAGTTGAATTTCTTGGGTGCTGCTCTAAAAAAAACCCAACAGCTTGTGCTTTGATTAGGAAAACTATGGCTGCCCAGAGCAAGGTCTTCTGTCTATACCTACTCTTAGACTTTCATAGACATAATAAGATCTACATGAATTATTTGCGAGCAATTAATTTTACACATTGAAAATCCTTTCAATACAAAAGATGTTTACTGTGATTCCTGATAATCACAATCACAATTACTGCAAAAAGTGCTATATAAATTCAATTGCACTGAACCTCTTCTCTCTAAAAATGAACTGATAATTGGTTATTTAGATGAACAGATATTGCACATTTTTCTCTGAGACATGCCATTTTTTAATTGCTGCTTTTAGTGTCTCACAGGTCAACTGTAGACAGTTGGAGGAAACATCTAACTGCCCCATACATAAGCTCTCAAACACCAATGATTTGATGTCACACAGATTACTAGGGGAGAGAATAACACCATTCTTCCTATCCAGGAAGCACATCCCATTTTCCCTCTTGGATTCCTGGCCATTGATGACTCTAGCACTGTCGAGATTTAAACTCACTATTTCCAGACCATAGAGCAAACACTTTTCAGTTGCACCACTCAGGAACCTGAATGGTGATTTTTTTTTTTCCTGCACCTAAAAGCAACCAGATTGAGAAAGCTACTGCTGAAATACAAGGGCACAATTGTTTAACTTCAGTTAAGTTGGTTATTTAACTGAAGCACAGGCTTTGTTAATGCCAGTGTAATCCCGGAGCCGAGATGGATTCATACAAACCTGAACATTGAAACAAGCCAAGACATTTCTGACTCATCCAGCCTACACACCCAAGAGCCATTGTGCTCTATGCCGGTTTCTACAGAGACTGGCTTTCAGAGTAGAAAATTATGGCACACAAAGAGCCCATAACCAGCAATGACAGGCCTCTTTTATAGTTTTTCAAAGAATATCCTTTAACTGAAAGAGAGGCATGAACATGATTGCATACAAGATGTTAAAACTATCGGAAATTATATTAGAATTTTGTCCAAGGAGACAGTCAACACACTTCAAGGAGCTATTTCTCCATTACAGGGGTGACAGAGTTCAGTCAGATCCAATAGCACTTCAGAGTTTAATATTTTGTCTCATTTCTGCATTTGATGTGACTCGTTCACTCTGTGCAAAGCTTTCCTAACTGAATAAGGTGTCAAATGAGGCCCTCCAGGTACACTTGCTGTTTGATGTGGGCTTTTATTTCCATAAACATGGGTTTGCAAAAGGTGTTTGAGTTCATATTAATATATTTCATTGTAAAATTTGTAAGAACGTAATAGTCGGGGAAAAAAATCTGGTTTTTTTTTCTAAGCAAGGTTACCATTAATGACAGAAAGTCTGTTTTGTTCTGTTTTATGATGGTCATGAGATGTACACATGTGGACAAAATTGTTGGTACCCTTCAGTCAATGAAAGAAAAACTCACAATGGTCACAGAAATAACTTTAA
>JAQLOM010000020.1:10046934-10057744 GCA_030068315.1 Chrysichthys thysi
TCTGTTTTGTTCGGTCAGCCGTTTTACTGCCGTGTTACAGGCACCGTTTGGAAACAATTAAGGAATGTAAATAAACAATTGCAAAATCTTTCTGTGTAAATATCTCATTTCACAACGTATATATCTGCGGCTTATAGTCTGGTGCGGCTAAAATATGTAAAAAATATTTTTTTTCTTTTCAAATTTAGTGGGTGCGGCGTATATTCCGATGCACGATATTTCTTTATAGAAATTGCGGTAATGTGTTTCAGCCCTCAAAAACATGTTATTTAAAGTGTATTATGGGTTTATGTGTGGCAATAAAACATGCCTCACCATCAACATCAACTACATGCTGGGTAAGGCTAAAACTCTGCACATTTTCTTTTAGCTAAATAATTCCTTGACATTTTTACAAACATTAAAACAAATGATCACCCCAGTGTGATCAGCATGCCCGCTGGATTTCAATCATGGGAACGTGTAGCCATTCATCCAAGGAGCTTCATTGTTCTAATGAATGGTGGTAAAATCACCACTATTTACACACTGCGTATGATTCACACATGTGACATCACAAGACTAAAACACCTTTGAGGTTGTGAGGCTATGCCAGTTTTATGCATAAGGCTTCCTCATTTTTCTGTTTATGAACTAGTCTTCTCGGTCAATAATACAAGAAGTGTCCCCTTGTTGAGATATTCGCCAAGAAAGTATCTGGTTCCTTTTCCTTTTCTTTTCTTTTCTTTTTTTTTTTTTTTACCAGTGTGCAGATCTGTTTGTTTATTATGTCGCAACTCGTTTTTTGTTCTCTCGTCTTTCAGAAGTACATTTTTGTCTGAGTGGCTTGCTGGGTTTGAAATACACTGAAACATATTCACTTCAGACACACCCACCATAATGTCCTTCCATTCACATTTCTTCCTTTTCGGTCCCTTTCTTATTCGACCTTTTGGTTAACCATGAGCTCTTAAGTGTTTTTTCAGATATACGAATGTCTCGACAGCACAGGATCCATCTAAAAGACTGAATTCTGCAAACACAAGGAGTGTTAAATGTTCTGTTCCAGTTACAAGACGTTCCTGAGTTTAAATCCCAGAAAGCCACATTGGAAGATCTTCAACCTTCAACTGGCTGGATGTTTTTTCAGATTACATTCTTGTTGAAGGGATTATAGATTAAACATTCTTGTTGAAGGGATTATAGATTAAAACATTTGCCTTAGAGAATCATTGGCTGTCTATAAATGGGAAGATTTTCATCAGTTCAAAATAATTCACTGGATAGCAGATTCAGAATGAACAATTTCTATAAACTAAATCCCTGTTTACAAGTAGGGTACAGTTAATCCAAACCAAAAACAGGGGTACACCCTGGGCAGTTCACTAATCCACCACAGGGCAACCATTCACACCTACAGGCAATTTAGAGTAGCCAATTAGCCTAATCCCCTCTGTGCATGTCTTTGGACTGAGGGAGGAAACCGGAGTTCCAGGAGGAAACCCACACAGACACGGGGAGACCACACACACGCAGTGCTCCACACAGAACGGCGCCCAGGTTGACCCCGGGGCTCGAACCCAGGGCCCTCTTGATGTGAGGCAACAGTCCTAAGCACCACACTACCGTGCCACCCGTAAGCAATATATTCTGCTTAAATTAATAACTTAGCTTAATAACACCCTTTACATTTTTTTTACATCAATTAATAGGGCTAGTTTTTGTACCCAACATGCACTGTGATGCAAACGCAACAGGGCAGGATACCCCAAAATTCCAGTGGTGAAAATGTTCCTACTCAAAAGTGTTCATGGCAATTATTCACTACAATGATTTGTATTGGCCTTGGTTTGTTCTTTTACTCTATTTGTCTGGTGACAGCCACCAATCAGTTCGCAGTTTCCAGAAAAGCAACGCAAATGTAACCTTAATGTGTACAAAGATGTGTTCATTGGGAGGCTGTTGCGAAACTCAGCCCATATTATTACTGGATTATTAAAAACATACATAATGCACTGTAAGTACATGTAAGGTTATATAAGCAATATTACTTATTTAATAACTACTCTATTTGCTATTAGCTAGTTGTTGTTTAACAATGTTGTTAGTTTCAGTACTAAATGCCGGAGTATAGTAGCAGTGCCCTCCGGATGTGTTGACTCATTAAAATATCCCAAGTTAAACAAACTCCTCTCTAGTCAACAGTGATGATTGTGAAGATGGTGGACTCTACGGGACAAACTTTAACCAGGCTGGAAAAAGCCAAAGCAAAACAAGAACACAAAGTCCACATGGTCAGTTCATAATACACAGGCTTAACAAGACGGTCCACCCATGTGCTGTATTTCCCCCATCCTGAACTCCAGATAATACAGGCGCCACCTCCATCTCCTCAAGCCTCCATGTGGACTCCAAGAGCACAGCCAGTCTCCAGACGTTCTGACAAGTTTTGATTACAAGATGCCAGCTTAAAAAAAAGCCAGCTAAAAGCTCAAAAAGCTTATCATAGAAAGAGGTCACTCAATTCTGGGTGAAATCAATCAAGCAAAGATGCTTTAAAGGGTATAAATGAATGTGCAATGTATGTTATAATAAGCTCATCTGCTACTGGGCTCTCAGAACCAGTTTTACTATTTTTGATTCCTTTTTGAAGAGCCATTGAAGTTGGTGGATATTAAAAAAATGTTTTTATTTGTCTGTATGAGGGCAGGAAATGTAGGTATTATGATGTGCATGGCCTTCAGGTTGCCACTGTCATGGTGAACCAAGGTGACAGTTTAGGTTAGCCCTATGAACGTAAGAATTCAGACATTTTGACAGCTGAAATTGAGCTCAGATGTATCCCGTTTCCACGGATTATTCTTGAGATATTTCAACATGAATAAAGTTCACCTGTGGTAAACTGGATATACTGTAGTTTGGATCGATATACCTTGATGCACACAAAGCCTTACAAATAACAAATTATTGGGTCAAAAAGAATTCCCCCCTCCCCAATCAGAATTGTGCTAAGGAACGGATCAAGGGACAGACTCAAAAGAGTTCTGGCAGCTTTGAATCCAAACTAAGCCAATGGGCAAACGGAATGGAAACCTGAAGGCTACGCTGATGAAAAGAAAAAAAAAAACCTCCAGCGGTCCTATGTGGAAATGAGAAAATCTCTCAGAAGGACAACCACCTTGGCAGCCACTGACCAATTAGACCTTTTCGGGAACGTAGTCAAGCAAAAAGAACTCCTCACTATAAAGCACAGTATAAGTCTCAGGCCATGTGAAACAAGACTGTAAGTTCTGATGAAAGTAAGATTGAAGTCTTTGGCCTGAAACCCAAGTGTTACATCTGGAGGAAAACAATCACCTATGTAAATCCACCATTACAGTGAAGCATGGTGGTGGTAGCATGATCGTCTGGTTACGTTTCACTGGCTTAGGAGACAGATGAACGGATCAAAGTACAGAGTACAATGTTCAGAGACCTCAAATTTTAGCACTTTGCAACAGGACAATGGTTGGAAACACAGTCAGAAAATTGCAGGAGTGTCTTATGGAACTAGTCTGTGAATATCCTTGACTGCCCCAGACCGAGCCTAGACTTACCTAATTAAACATCTCTATAGAGACCTGAAAATATAGCGAGACTCCCAATCCACCTTAACAGAGGCTGACAGGTTCTGCAGAGAAGAATGGGACAAGATCTACAAACCCAAATGTACAAAGCTCCACAAGAGCACATGTGAGGTGTTTAAAAAAAAACACCTAGGTGAGAACTTAACATGATTATTTCTGGGGTTTTTTATCTAATAAAGCAAATTTGATCCATTTAAAAAATAAGGTGCAACATGAGGAAAAACGTGAATGGGGTAAATGTTTCGAATGCATGCACTGCATTTTTTTTTACATTCTGTTGGTTGTGTGATGAACAACATGCTCTGTTACTGCTAATGTGCTGGTATATTATACAGATTATAGATTACCAGAATTATAGACTTATTAGATCACACTGTAGCAGTATGTAAATATTTAAAGGCTGTAATTAAACTTTGAAAGGAATTTCCAGTTCCCACTTTGAATGGAGAAATTGCGTAATGTCTGTGATTGAAGACCTGTGCCTTCTCAAAAGTCTAAACTCCAGATAGCACCTTCTGTTTCTGTACACCATGTTAATGAACTCCGCGAGTGGCATCTTCAATAAAATGCAGCAATGACCTTTTCTGAGACGTGTGTTTACCTTCAGCGCAACTGGGCATTCCACTGCATGAGTGTAACGGATGAAAATAGCTTATTGTGGTTATACTGATGTGCTTGCTAAGTATTAAAACATACAGGTGAGAATCATCTGACCAAAATTACTGGGGGCTTTTTTAGGCCCGAACCACAAATTATCAACGCAAATGATCAGGATCCTACCTAACTGGTGAGATTAGAAAAAACGCGTTGCGCTAAATTTGTATCTGAATTGTTAGGGTGAACTATTGCAGTAACGATTAAGAGCATATTGCACCGCCCTTGTGCGCACAGCCTGACTTAGCTTCGAACACACACATCCTGTGACACTCTCTTAATGGAATTCAAACTCTCCAGCAGAGAGGTTTATGCATTAAACAAGTAATGACCCTGAACTGTGCACACTGAGCTCACTCACACAAGCTGCTTGATGTAAAGTATTTAGTTTAAGCATGACTGCTCTGCTGGAGTGCAAAGCCCAGTCAGATTGACGTATTTATAGGGGATTTCCATTCTGCTCTGCTTTTAGACCCTCAGTTTGATTATTATATAATTTGCTTATAGACACAGGGACCTACCCATCTTTCCTTATCGCAAGTACAACTTCAAAACCTAATATAAATTCATACTGTGCTTATAGTGCTGCGTTGTTGAATTCTCAAATCTGATTGGCCAGAAGGTTTTCGGGTGACCTTCTTTCTTTCTCGCACGGCTCATTTCAAGACTCGATTCTGCTTGGTTAATTATAAGATTCCACAATCTGTTATTTCTGTAAAAGAGACCATTGCTATGTAAAACAGATCATTACTATGGACCATGTCATTAGGTGAAGCAATGAAATCATTTTTAAATCAATATTTTGTGTCAAATCATTGATTTGATTAGTAGCAAATGGGATGATGTACAGAAAGACGGTCGGTATTTACCTCGGTGTCCTGTAAAGGTTTATTTCGCTACAAATATATACGTTTTGGTACATCATCCCTTACTTATACAACAGTTCTGAGGGGAGTTCTGAGAACAAGACGAATCCCAGGTTCATATTAATGCACTAATGATCTAATATATTATTTTTGTTTCTACAGTTACAGCTAATTCAACGGAACTTGCTTACGGGGAAGATGCTTACAGTACATAAACAGAAAGCCACAACAAAGAAAACCACAGCCTTAACAACGGACATGGTGAAATGTTCTGTGAGTGGCCATTAATTTAGCATTTATGACCCGTGCTGGCATAATGAGTCGGAATGAGGAAATTTTCAAAAGGGAGTTATTGTTACTTCCACATTGTCCATCTAAAGACCTTCAAAATGAGGCACGGTTCATTGAAATCGAAGAAAAAATGACCACCTAGCAACTAGCCACTTTCGTTTATGCCTAATGGGGTCTGGAAACTCGCTTTCCATTGGTTCATAAAAGCGTCATTGGGAATTCCATGTGTATTATAAGGAAGTAGAGGAACTACGCTTCACTACAATACCAAACATGTGTAGGGGGATTCCCCCCGTCTCGCCGCGAGCGTGCGGTGAAAAACACGGATTTATCATGGAATATTACAACAAAGGACTAATTAATGAAGACAAACGAATGAACATAATGAACAAAACCTTCAAATAAAAGTAATTTGGGATGTTTTCTTGCCACTTTATCATGGGGATCAATAAATGAGGGCTTCATGGACTCACTTTTGAGAAAATCTCATTTCGACCGAAGCCATGTTTAGCCTCCTAGCTCATAATTAACCTGTGCGCATTCCAACTGATTTTGCCAGCACGGGTCACAGTTTTGGAAGGAGTCTCTAGTGTCAGTGCTTTGTATCAGTCACAGTAGGGCTGTTCCTTTAAGATTTCCACGTCACACCACATCAATTTTCCTATAAAAGTATTACAGTAATCACAGTAACAATGAATGCGGTGCCACAGAAAAACAAGGACACAAGAAGGTATAAACAAGCAAACTTATTAAAGGCTGAGCATGATGGGTAAACCAACCAATGGCAGAACAGGGGCAGAGACAAGACCAGGAAGTGAAAACAAACGCATGTCAGAATGATGTTGCAACTTGAAATTTACTGTCTACAACTGGTAGAGCCACTGAAAACACCTCCTAAACATGAAATTTTAACTCATCAACTTGGGGTAGTCTTCTCAACTTTCGGCTCCTTTCAGGTTTACAGAGTGACATCAGATCAACATGGCTGTGCGCACTGTGTACAGTGTACAGTCCGCCTTTTCTACTTTTAAAGACGTTTACAGCAGTACTGACGTCAGATCACTACATATATAGACAAAGTAGTTGGTTAAATCTCTAACAGTGAATATACTAATCACTTTTTTGAAAAGGTGATCATCAACATTAGAGTTATCACTAACATTAGCAGACTAGCTTATTGCTAAGCTTCTCATTAGTGTCTTCTGGCCACTTGTTATTGTGTGCTGTTGTTGTTGCTGAGGAAGTTGTTTTGCTGCAATTCCAGTACAAAATGTTGTACGAACGTTTGTAATTCACTACAGTAGAACCAATAGCCACTCAGTGTAAACGTGCTAATAAAGTAGCGTTTTTATGAGCTTTTTACGTGCTCTGGCGGAGCAAACAAAACACATGCTTTCATGAAGACATCCGAGGAAGGATACTTTCAAGTGTCCTGAGGAAATATGCAACAATTTTTTACAATTTTTTTATAAACTGTCCTGGTGGATGGACATTCAGCAGGGGTGATGTTGACACACCCACACACACACCTGCTTTTCTCAGGTTTTCCACCTAATTCAAGAAGCTAGTTTTCATTTGCTTTCTGAGCGGGATCGCATCGCACTCAAGGTACCTGTACCAGCCAGAAATTCTTTTAACGATTCAAATGTATTTCATTTACATATTTTAGAATATTTTTATGAAAATAAATAACCCTAACCATAGAGTGTTTAAAAATCCAGAACTGAGAAACAAGTGATACTCATCAGGTGTACATCAGCAGCACAAGCCGGCAGTATTACTACCAGTCTGAACGCAGCTCTACTTAGTAACCCTTACAGCATTACAATGAGGGAAACAGGGCCTCACAGGCTTGCTAAACCAAGACAAATTAGGATTCAAAGTCCTGTTTAAAGTAAACACTGAAATCTCTGCATTCTTTCATAGCCTGTGAATGATGTAAAAACATGTCGGGAAGCAGATTCTTCAAATCCCAGGAATTATAACTCCATCTGCTCTTTGGCCAGTACCTTTTGTAAGACCAATGTTTGTGCCAGACTGTTTATGGACAGGTCCATGAGCACATGCTGACTCAGATTCACGTTCATTAACTATCCCCTTAACAACTAGTAAGTGATATGACGTTACACCGATAGATCATTCGTAAATGAAATGTACACAACGTACCTCTTACCCTACATGTAGTCAATCAGCCAAGACATGTCTAGTGTCTAAAGTCTGCTTCTCTAGTTTTTCTCTGGAACTAACATCTAAGGGATGCTTAAGTCCTCCAGTTATCTAAACTGCATGTCTAAACCATCATCTCACCTCAAAGCCTGCAGTATCTTGTATATCTACAACCATGTCTCTGTTTCAAAAATGCTTGAGTTGTTTCTTAAACTGTTTTTTTTTTCTTTTTTGGCAAACTGTTATTTTTAAAAATAGTCAAAAGAAGGTTGCAGAGCTGAAACAGTCATAGCGCAGGACAGAGAATGACGTCGCTGTGTGCACGACTTGGGTGAAGTCTCTTAGAAGAAATTCAAATAACAAACTGAATATTTATCAGTTGATTTGTATTTCTGTGCCTGAAACATGCATCAGGTAAAACCGGAGGATACAAGCTGGCTTTTTTCGTTAAACTTAAGACGAGGCATGATTCAGCTCAAATACATTGCATTTTTGGATGAGGTAAGACTTTAAGGTTTATACAGTGTTAATGGTCTGTCTCTGTGTTAGCTTTGTGATAGATTTGTGACCTGTCCAGGGTGTACCCCGCCTCTCACCCAAAGTCAGCTGCGATTGGCTCCAGCTTCCCTCTGTGACCCGCAATGCGTAAATGCCATAGAAAATGAATGGATGGATAGATGGAACTATAGAGCGATGGATTTATGGACGGACAGCGATAAAGATTAAGCTCGCTGACCACACCGTAAAATGCATTCTTCAAATTTTCAGCTCATTGTGTTAACTTGAAATGTAATCACCATTTTTTATTTATATCCTAGTGTGTTCATTCTGAACGAGCTCTGTCATGTGATATTTTCTCCCACTACTGGAGCACGGAGCTGATTAAGCATGCCTTGTGATGTCCCGCACCAAACGAGTGCGAGACGCAAACTAACCGCCGCCTCCTCTTCCTCTTCGCTACACAAAATTCTAGATTTTTCCTCCTCCACACACCCTCCGATACCCAACGGGACAGAATGGCGACCAGCAGGGGAGGGGAACTCCCCCCCAAACTCCCCATCCCCGACTTCCTGCCGACCTGAGGGGCTGTCCCCTCCCCCCCACATAAACACACATCCGCACCCACCCGCGCACACACACACACACACACACACACACACACACACACACACACACACACTCACTCACTTTCTTTGTCTGGAATGGGGACACTAACACACTAACGCACTGGTTCATCCAGCTGAGGCATGTCTACCTCGTAATGTTAGACCAATATGGATTTCCAAAAGGAACAGATTTTGTCATGCATGTATCTACAGCGCTTAACAACAGTGCTTATCAGTCATGGCTCTTTGGCATTCCCGAGATTTGAACCTATAACTATGTGGTCACTAAGAGCCTGTGCGTCTACGGATGCACTTCTGGGTATGAAAGATTTTTTTCTATCTTAAGAGATGAACTACTACTACAAACGTCAGACGGAGTTCAGAAGCACTCTTTCATTCACAACAACACAGGATGCAGGTCATGTGCTGACCAACAGATGACATCATACCATTAGTCTCCGTGCATTCCTGTCGTGTCGCTGTGGAGAGTTCAGTAAAGCCATGGCTGCTCGAAAATGAACTGTAAACTGAAACTATACTGTCTTACCTGTATTTTTCTAAATGGAAAGCATTCTTATTAACCCCTGCGGACTGCGTCCAACTTATCATGTTAAGCTAGTTGGCTGTCTAGGTTTATATACGTACTACAATGACGGGCTCATTTCATACTAGCTGATTCCCCGGTGGCTTCACTCAATGACTGCAAGGGAAAAAAATAAAATGCCGTATTTCTAAAATAAGTTTGTTAATTGCCAATTTTATTTTTCAACAAATAGCGGTCGTACGTCATATCCGTTTCAAACGCAAAAAGAAATTTATACATTTAGATCAAAGTTTTCTTAAATAATTACTTACCGAATAGGTGTTTACTTCTTTTCAATATCAGTAAAATAACTCTCACACACATAATAACGATTCGTAAAGACGATATAAAAATGGCGTCCGCAAACAAAGTGATTAGTTAAAATGTAAGCGCTAGTGACGCTGTTTCCACTCATACGCAGGTATAATATGTTCTCTGGTCATACGTCATTTCTGTTTCAAACGTGAAAAGAATTTTATATATATAGATAATACACTATTTTATAGTGTCATCATAGCTAGGTATTTCTGTAAAACTTTTGTTGTAACGCTAGCTAACTGGTATTTAGTGTCCTATTTAATGGTTTTGGTAGCATGTTTAGTATGAGAACTTCTCGCTCGGTAGTTTGTTAACTAGATTTATTCACAAGTTTGTCAGCTGTAGATTTAGGTAACTACGCGAGTGATTTTTGCACACTGCTTCACACTGCCTTTCAAAATCCTTGCAAAATAGTATGAACATGATACACAGTATTCAGCATGTAAGTTCAGCTTCATTTATAATATATTAAGCTGTGTGTAAATATTTACCTAAGCCAAACCAGACTAGAAATTGCTGTCAGTTTTACACTGATTTTCCTCACATTTCCTCAGGTGTATGTTGATAAATGCCAATCACACATAAATTACAAAGCATGTTCATGGCACAGCTGATTTACATGTAGTGACATTTAGTAATGCACAAAACTCAAAACACATTCAAGGCAAAGCCTACAGTGAGACTGAAAATAATACTGAAAGGTAACAGCCAAACAGTAAAAGAGCACCTCCTAAACTCATGACGTATTAAACCTTCCAGTAATACAGCTCAGCCACTGCAGTGCATCACTTACCATAGTTGCATAAAACTCTTTATAAAAACTCCTTATAAAGCTGCTTTAGATCAGTTTCTTTCAAGTCATTAATATGAAATATCTGATTTTCAAAACATTTTTGCTACATCTGGGCCTGCATACAAGTGAAATAAATAAGTGAGGATAATCCATATAGAAATTTAGGATAACTGATCGCCAATTCTCTGTGATTTAAAGCTCATTAACCCAGGTTTATATTAGTGGAGCTACGTACAGCACCAGTCAACATTTTGGACACCCCTACTTATTCATGGGTTTTACTTTATTTCACGATTTTCTATATTGCAGGACAATAATTAAATAACATGTACAGAATATATATATATATATTCCCCGTGTTCGTGTGGGTTTCCTCCGGGTACTCCGGTTTCCTCCCACAGTCCAAAGACATGCACAGAGGGGATTAG
>JAQLOM010000020.1:10063897-10080767 GCA_030068315.1 Chrysichthys thysi
GGATAAAGTTCAAGAGGCCAGACTGAGATGGTTTGGACATGTACAGAGGAGGGATAGGGAATATATCGGTAGAAGGACGCTGAGGTTGGAACCACCAGACAGGAGACCTAGAGGAAGACCAAAGAGGAGATTTATGGATGTAGTGAAAGAGGACGTGAAGTTAGTTGGTGTGAGAAAAGAGCTTGCAGAGAACAGAGTTAGATGGAGACAGATGATTCGCTGTGGCGACCCCTGGAGGGAAAAGCCAAAAGGAGTGGTAATAGTAGTAGTAAAAAATTAACATACTTTTTGTCCATTTAGAGTTACGTTTCATTTTGTGTTAACGCCTACATAACAAGTTAGTTCTCACTATCACTCACATTATAACAGTCATCCACTCATCATCCTCTCTCAATTTGCACTCTCTGCTTAATGAGAAAAAATGCATCTTGTCATATAAGTGAGAAATAGTGACAAAGTGCAAACTCATCTGTCATAAAGATTTTCCAGATGGCTGAAAACATAAAGAAACAGATTTACCTCAAAGCTCTGACACTAAGTGAATCATCTTTCCTAAATGTCAAATGTCTTCTTACAGAAAGCCTCACCAAAGTAACCTTGATATAATTTTTTGGTGTTAAATACCAAGACAGCAACATGAATCAGCTTATTCTTAGGCTTTATTTATGTGAGCCTCAGGCCTGTGTAAGTTGCTACAATAGGAACAATAGCATATTAGAATGAGTGCATTAATACAAACCTGTGAATTGAGTTGCAGCCCAAACTACTGTTCGAGTTGCTGTTAAAGAAAATGAATCATCACCGTCTGACCGATCAGTACTGAGCACTGAACATAAACATGGACATAAAAGATATATTTCTAAAAGTAAAAGGATAGAGATTATATAATGTTTATAGCATTCTGTATAATATATCCACCTGAAGAGTTTGCAGTAATTGCAGACTTTAACACTTAATTTACATTACACACCCCCAGAGGGCAGTGTTTCATAAAATGAGAAAATTGTCCATTTGCTCCTGGGAAGCTGCAGTTTTCACTACCCTGTCTCTGTGTCACTTTATTTCTAATCTGTTCATGTAAAAAAAATTCAGAAAGTTAAGTAAAAAGCAATACAACATGACTAGGAAGAAATGACGAACCTAAACACTAGCAAGCAGCATAATAAATGTGGGCTACTAAAAGAGACAGTAATACTGGCATAAAACAGGACTGTTATTTCTTAACTTGTGAAAGGTGAAAGTCACAGTCTCTGTGAACAGTTTTCAGTTTTTCCACTTGTATTTGTATTTCTGTGTTGTTCATTATTAACTGACTGGGAATTTGGGAGCATTCTGTTGGAAATATATGTGTGCAATTTATTATATTATGGGTACATTAAAAATCCATACATGAAAACCAATACATGACTTCATGATGTAGTCCTTCAGGTGTGTATGTTTCAGAATAAACCTTTTTGTTGTGATCGTATAGTTTGTTCTGTAGTATAATTACACTTACTTTCTACAAGCTTTTAGATAGATATACAGATCAGTTTATTAATCCCAAAGGGAAGAAAGAAAAGAATGGATATGTTTTAAATATGTAGCAGGTGTATATTGGATATGTAGTTCGGAGCATGTCTGTGGCGATATGTGCTCATTCAGCCACATGAGCATGCGTTATGTTGGGCGAGGGGGCTTGGGGTGCAGTCAGTGTTCCAGTTCATTCCAGATTTGTTCAGTGGGGTTGAGGTCTGGGTTTGGTCCAGGACACTGAATTTGTTCCACCCCAACCTCAACAAACCATGTCTTCATGGAGCTCATTTTGTGCATAGGGGCATTGTAATGCAGGAACAGGCTTGGGCTTTTTAGGTCCTGTAAAGGGAAATTGCAGTGATACTGTATACAAGGACATTCTGTGAAATTGTGCGCCTCAGATTTGTAGCAAAAGTCCGGTGAAGAATTACATATGGGAGTGATGGTCAGGTGTTCACATACCTTAGCCATATTCTCACTCACCTTCTACCGCTTAATCCTGTTCAGGGTCATGGGGGAAGCTGGAGCCAGTCCCAGCTGACTTCAGGCAACAAAGAAGCAGGGTACACCCTGGGCCGGTCACCAAGCCACCGCAGGGGAACACACAGAGACAGACAACCATTCACACCTACGGGCAATTTAGAATAGCCAATTAGCCTAATCCCCTCTGTGCATGTCTCTGGACTGTGGGAGGAGACCGGAGTTCCCAGAGGAAACCCACACAAACACAGAGAAAACATGCAAACTCCATACAGAAAGGCACCCAGGTCGACCCCAGGGATCAAACCCAGGACCTTCTTGCTGTCAGGCGACAGTGCTAACCACCACACCACCGTGCCGCCCCTTTAATCATGTTGAAAGCTTAAATCCAAACAACAACTTAAAAACAAGCATATCTATCTAGAAATGCAAATGCCAACTTGTACCTATTTTTAACAAAACTGTGTGTGTGTGTGTGTGTGCATGTGCCCAATACAGTGGTACCCCAGTACTCGAAATCACTAGAACTCGAATTTCTTAAAAGTCGAACAAACCAGATCGCAAAAAACAAAGACCTAGAACTTGATCTGAATCTCAGAAGTTGAACCATGAATGCCGACCCAAGATAACTTGTCCGCCCGGGGAAATGAATCACGCGGCACTCAGCTGTCTCTCAGCGGAAACAAAGGGTAACGCTTCAGTCTCACATTCACTGTGATAGCATCGTTTGTTGGTGATAGTGCTTTTTTATAGAAAATATCAGGTAATACACTGTACTTTACATCATTTTGGTAGCCATTGCTCACCAAAAAGTTACAAATACAGAGTAATAATAAAAATAAACAATGGACCGCATGGCATAGTATGACTCAAAGTAGTAGTGCTGTGTCTGGGTTTATGAAAAAGGTGTCATGGTTTTTTTTTAACTTTACCCTGTCAGAGCGGTGAGGTCACACAATCCAGGCTGGAGTCAAATGTTTAGACTTTAATCATAAACTGAATAACAAGCGAGAAGAACCAGAAGAAAAAACATATTTCGCCCGTGCCTGGAATGAACCGCCTGCAATGAATCGCCGCTGGAGCGTGCGGTTTACATGACACACATTGGATACATTTATTTTCTTACTTTACAAATTTCCAGTACTGTTTTCATAAATGTGCTTAGATGTGTTTAGTATATGCTCTTCTTGTTTATCCTGTTCATTTTGTGTTTAAATGCTAAAAAAAAAAACAACACCACATATTTCGGTGTCATTTTTTGGGGCCGGGAACAAATTAATTGGTTTTCCATTATTTCCTTTGGGGAAAATTCGATCAGAACTCGAACTTTTTAGGATTTAGGAGTACTGATTTTTTTTCTGATATTTGAACAATCTATATAAAGAGTGTTTTAGATATATAGACCTATAAATATATACAGTATTACCTATATAGATATTTTGATTTCCACGTGGAATTAAAATATTAAAGCCTTTTTATAGTTACATCTGGGTTAAAAAGCTTTCTAGTGAAAGTGTGAGGAAATGTTTGAACACTGGTATTTAACAGTCGAACAGATGTTATAATCACTATGGGTAAGAATCATGAAAACTGCAGGGCAGAGAGTGTCCACTCATATCCGGAGTAAACAGGGTGCAGTGTGAGTGCTGGGTCGCGTCCCAAACAGCGGGTTTGGCCGCAATTATTAGGAGTAGAGAGTGTAACCCGATCCTCCGCCCATCACTGCTGCTGTTTCAGTGCACTACTGCTGCTGCTGCTGCTGAGCCTCAGAGATAAACTCCCCACAGGCTGCACTGCACTACACTACACTACACACTGTTTACAATGACTTTAGAAAACCCGCGTGAGGAATACACTTTTAAGTGATCGCCCTTTTTTCTACCTGAGAACGAAAAAAACAAACAAACCACCAAGCCAACGATGGACCCAATAACAAAGTGGACTCCAACTCAGGTCGTCGACTGGATGAGAGGTAGGAGTTACTTTTTTTTAGACCAATTATATCTGAACTATTTCTTTTCACCTGCTTTCTCAGCAGCCGGAATTAGCTTGTGTTATGGTTTAAGGCGCTACTTGACACCAGAACTTTTTTTTTCCCGGTAGAATAGAAACCGTGCGCGAGCTCAACAGGCTGTTTTCAAAACCCCTGCGCACATGCGCGTGCAAGTTAGTGCGCATGCGCAGTGTCAGTTTCCCCTCAAGCTCCTCTAGAATAATATTAGTACTGTATACTACTGTACTTAAAAAGCTAATCATTCTGAAGCAGTAACGAAAAAATACGCTTTTAAAGAAATAAGAAAACCACTGACGATGATGATGATTATATTATTATTATTATTATTATCATCATCATCATCATTATTATTAATATCATTCTATATATATATATATATATATATATATATATATAAATAATTTTTTCTTTTTAAAATAGTGATAACAAAATACTACTACTAATAATTATTATTATTTTTGTTGTTATTATTGTTATTATTAATGATGATACGACTACTACTACTACTACTATTACTACTACTATGACTAATAATAATAATAATAATAATAAAATAAAAATAGTAAGATAAAAATGTTCATAAAACAAAATGTACATAAGACAAAAGCATTTGTCTAAAGGTCAGAGCAAAGCAAATTACTTTTGTCTGGTCTAAATAATTGAAATATATGCACTTAAAATCATTTTCTTAGATTAATAATAAATAAAATATTATATGAGTGACTACCTGTTGTGTGGTAAGGATTATTAAATGAGTGCTTCAGTTCAATAAAGCCAGTGGTGCAAAAGCTGAAAGTGTCCTCATGCTCAGTAAAAGTGTTCAGTCACTGGACTTGCAGTGAACTTTAGCATTTTTTACTGTACCTTTTCTTCATTGTCAGCTGGTGGTTAGTGGGGTTTTTGTTTTCAGTGTAAAGAATTCATAATGTGTTTTCATTTTGTGTAACCTGTTTGGCTGTTGAACACTTCCCTTCCCTTTTCTACAAAATTCACTTCCAGTCATGGGCATACTCATAATTATAATATGCATGAGATTCACATGACCTGTTGCTTCAGCTGCTGCCAGTACAATAGCTCATAATTGAGACGCCCTTTGTATGGATGCCATATGGTCTTTTTTAGTTGTTTACTGAGTGAACACCAATGCTGGTTAAGTTCAGGTTGTGTAGTCTTATCTGTCTGTGGAAAAAACCACACATTATTATCCCAGAAAGTGTTTTGCTAGTTTATTATGTCATATATTCTGTATAGGCTATGTTTATTCTTCACATTCTTCGAAGATAGTATTTGGAGGACGTTTTTTCACTGTGAGGATCCTCCGATTTTTATTCAACCGTAAATACTATTCGTCATTACTGTCTGACAGATAACCCCGTGGGGACTGAAGAGGAGAACAGAGACATTTGATATTTCTGATGTATCCACCACCTTTATAATCAACATTGTGCATTGTTTAGCAAATGCAACCAATGGTGAATCTGATTCCCCACAAAGTTTATCAAACTGCTCTAGACAGATCAAGAAGTTTATATACTATATGAACACCAGGCCATATCACACCCACATGTTGTTCTTCCCCAAACTGTTTCCACATAGTTGGAAGTACACAATTGTATAGAATGCTGTAATATTTCATTGTTATATTTCCCTTCACTGGAACTAAGTGGCCCAAACCTGTTCCAGCATGACAATGATCCTGTGCACAAAGCCAGCTCTGTAAAGGCACCTATGGGATGGATTAGTAAGCTGACTAGGTGTCAGACATCACTAATGATCTTGTGGCTAATCCCCACAGTTATGCTCCAAGATCTACTGGAAAGCTTTCCCAGAAGAGTAGAGGATTTACAGATTTTTCTATCGAAACATCGAGAAAGTTTGATAAAGCCAACTAACTAGCATTAGCTTACAGTTAAATAGCCTAACATTGTAGTGAGGGACTGTTGCTGGAATACTTTAGCTAAGCATAAATAGCTAGCCAATTTGGAAATTGTCTTAGACCATTCTTTAAAATAATGTATGATATTATTACAGTATTAAATAAGGTAATAAATAATAAATAAATGCTGCTGTGGAAGCTAGCATTACAATAGCTACAAATTACACATAACACAGGTGGCAATCTAGAGTGTCTCTAAGTCCAGGAAAATCATCTTCTTTAACATTGTTTTCTCCGACATAAAAACACACATAACCTCAGGCATACATGAGAAGTAAATCTCTTTATTATTATTTTGCAAGATATCCGACTGTTTAACATCATGCTAACTGTGAAACAATCTGTGAGCTAGCTACACCATTCAGTCTGTAACATTAGCAAGATAAACAAAGCATCATACAATTTCTCTAAGCCAATAGTCATCGTAAAGTAAAACAAAATACAACCGTTACATTCAGAAGGTGAAAGAAAGCTTTATAAATGACACAGTTTTGTATCTCAGTAAGTGTAAATAGCAACAGCAAACATTAGCAAGCCAGCGAGGTATTTACTTAGCATACTTATCCTTCCACTACATTGTGAATATTAAGTGAACAGTAGGATTTATCATGGACAGACTTTAAGAGTGTAAGGCAAAGACACTATTCCTCCAAGGTTTGCCAGTTCACGATGATTTACAGTAGTTTTGTTTGATTTTCTAGACATTTCCGCTACGTTATCTTCAAAACTGGTGGTGTTTGACCATGATCTTAAGCTTTGGCTAATCGTCATATAATCAGCAGTTTCACCGAACTTTGGTCTGGTGTGTTAGAGGCCCATGGGTTGCAGTCAAAGGTAAACAAGTCTGGTTATTTCATTTAAACTCCTTTTTATCTAGAAGGTGCTTTTAATAACATTGTAACAAAGCAGATTTACAGAGATCCAGGTCTAGACCCCTGAGAAATTAGCCAGAGGCAACAGTGGAGCGCAAAAATGTCTGAGAACATTAGAGAAAAGCCTCGAGATAAATTATGATTTACGGGGGAACGTCCTTCAGTCAGCAGGAGCTGGGAGATGATAGCTAAATGTATTGTACTAGGGGATCGGTTTGTTCGTGGAAACCACAAGCTGCACACATGATCTTTAACCGCAAACCATAGGTAATTTTTGTGTGGTATGCAGTTAGTCAAGCATGCCAGTTTCATGCAAGGAAGCTCTAAAATCTGATGGGAAAACACTGCAGTGGAGTACGTTATCCTGCAGTACAGGTCCCACCGATCGTGTACAGGCATGTCCACACGTCTCAGCCAGCAGGTGCAGTTAAGAAAATTACCAGTCAAGCCGTGGGTTTCCCAATTCCAAGCTGCTGAGAAGCCTAGCGTGCCTGTTTTATTGTTATTCTCTATAATAATGATAATGCTAATAATAATAATGTATGTTTTCATACAATTAAAGAGATATTCCAGTGTTTTCTGGAACCTACTGCTGAAGTATATGTTTGATTATCTTCAACAAGAATTTCAAATCGTTTTACTGTATAAACAAAATCATGTATATCTAAAATCTCATTTATAAAGGAAGTCTGTTGGCATTTGTTGACCTTTGTCATAAAAGGTTTAAAATAAACTGAGGTTGGAACCTGGCAGCCAACCAGAGCCTTTCGGTGTGGAGTTTGCACGTTCTCCCCATGGCCGCGTGGGTTTCCTTCGGGTGCTCTGGTTTCGTCCGCGTTCCAAAGACATGCAGATTAGGTCAACTGGCTACACTCAATTGCATAAGTGTGAATGTGAGTGTGTGCTATTTTCTGGAGTTATGATCAGAAGGTTGGGAGTTCAAATCCCAGCACCCCCAAGCTGCCAGTACTAGACCCTTGCGCAAGGCCCTTATCGCTCAGTTGTATAAATGGGATAAATGTAAGTCACTCTGGATAAGAGTGTCTCCCAAATGATGGTAATGTAATGCCCTAAGAATCCCATTTTATTTTCCCATTGTTTTCTTAGCAATTGTTTTCCTGTCCATGGTAATCACGTATACATTACAGATGCATCGAATACAGACTAGCTTAAAACCACTTGAATACTGTATTTCCATTAAAATCGTCAGCTGTTTTAACAAAAGCTGCATCAGACAGCTTTTGTTTACAAAGCTGCATCAGACTCGTTTCAGCTATGAGAGTCTTTTGCCGCCAGTATTGCTGCTACATTTATTGCTGCTCCAGTACACGGTGGTTTACAGTGCATTGTGCATTGGCTTTCCCTTACAGCACTGTTCTGTTGTCATTGTTCGTTGTACTGTGTGTTTAGTGTCCTGCACTTGTTTCAAACTGTTGTGCTTTTGAACGTTGTATAGTCTTGTGTCATGACGGTTATGTGTTACACCATGGTTCTGGAGAAGCAACATTTTAGCTATATAGACTAATGACATTAAAAGCCCATGTCACCTGACCTGTCTAATGTTGAGGGTATACACTTTAAAATGTACATATTTGATTATTAGGTGTTGAGTTTAGAGAAAAGAACAAAAAGCTCACGAAATGGTGTCTTGTCCGCAACAGACACCCAGCATTCCCTAAGGCAGAACTTTAAATATAAGTATTAGGACCTTGTACTCAGGAAGAAACAGCAAGAAGGGCTCGTAATGGACATGGATGGATCATCCTTATACTGGTTGTTTATTGTGGCTGGAAGTTTGTGGTTGGTTACAAGGTTACTATAACTTATAAGTTTTTTTCATGCTTTTGGCTAATCCTGAGTGAAACTATGTGATCATATGAGTCCATTCTCTGAGGAGCCATTCAGATGTCTGAGCTGCTGTCGTGACGTTGACTAAGTACCCTCTCAGCACTTAGAGCACTTTTGGAGGATGTTCAATGAGTAGTTGAGTTCAAAGTTTCGCCTGCAACTGTGACTTCAAAGTTTAAGAGACCTCAAGTTCACCGCAACACATCAAACGCATGGTCATGGTGTGGAACTGTCGGAAGTAAGTAACAAAAAAAAGGCTCTCTGCAGGTGTTTGAACTAAGCGAGTGGTCCAGTTAGAACCGCTGACAAAAAGTGCTTTGATGACTACAAGTTCTTGAAAAGGACTCTTGTCCAAAATAAGGATCAGCTTAGTTGGAACATCACAGCCAGCATTCTTAGCAGGAATATAAATACGCAGCTTATTACCACAGGCTTATTCCATTAAAGGTGGGGTCAGTGATTTTACAGTCGGGCGTTTTTGTAAGTGCTCGTCATATTCTGGAAGCTTTAATGAAATATCCACTTAGAGAAACTCTGGCCTCTGTGGCACCTCAGATTGTAAAATTGGAGAAAAAAATAAATGTGGTTCACCCATAATCCCCACCCAGCCAATCAGTATAAGGAGATGCTTCTACCTGCTGGTCATTCATATTACCTGCCAGGTTAGAAAGCTCTATCTCTTCATTACATCCAGGAGTTCCACCTTAGGGTGTGCATTGTATTTTGCAGGCGTGGCCTTGCAGGCTATCCAAAATCGGTTACTGGAACTTTAAGTTCTGCATTAACTACAAAATCCTGCTTATGATGTTTAAAGCTGTGAATTCTTAAATCTCTTGCTCTTAACCTTTTAATGCTCTGGTTAGCTGTTTAGTAGAGCACAGTGTGAGTCCCTATATCTAATTGAAACATGCACTAAACTCAGCGGGTGGCATGGTGGTGTGGTGGTTAGCAAGACCAGCAAGAAGGTCCTGGGTTCGATCTCTTGGGGTCGACCTGTGCACCCTTGTGTGTGGAGTTTGCATGTTCTCCCCGTGCCCTTGTGGGTTTCCTCCAGGTATTATGGTTTCTTTCCACAATCCAAAGACATGCACAGAGGGGATTAGGCTAATTAGCTACTCTAAATTGGCCGTAGGGGTGAATGTGAGTGTGAATGGTCGTCTGTGTCTGTGTGTCACCCTGCGGTGGACTGGCGACCTGCCCAGGGTATACCTCGCCTCTCGCCCGAAGTCAGCTGGGATTGGCTCCAGCTTCGCCCCCCGCTACCCTGAACAGGATTAAGCAGCAGAAGATGAGTCACTAAACTTAACTAAACCTGACTGATTCCTGTCATGTATAAACAAAAACTACAGTCATGTTTGAATAAAAATGTAAATATTATTGTCATTATTATAAATGCATACATTTTTTTCCTTGATGTGGCCATTAAAGGGTTAAATCTCTTTACTGCTATGCTGAGCATCCGACACGGCTTAGCCGATGGAAGACGTTTTTCTTATATTACAACAATCTCTGGAATAGTGTTCCGACAAACACAAGGAACGCTCTAAAGTTCTGTTATTGTTGTTGTTTTTTTTAAGTTTAGTTTAATCATAGTTCTTTGCGCGTTATTGTTTTCTTTCATAGTACGTCTCACCTCATGGCATGTAAAGAACTGTATGAATATGACGTATGCACCAAAGACAAACAACTGTAGTAGATTCAAGTATGCTGACATTCCAAACATCATGTTAAAGGAACAACAGTGATAACTGTCAGTTTCATTTGGCACAGTAAAAAAGGCCTGGAGCCAAAACACACACACACATGTCCTCCTTGCACTAATGCAAATAGAAACCAATAGAGTTGTTTGGTAATGGGTTGATCCCGGACTGTGCTATAACGCCATCCCAACTTTCTAAACCTTTGTGGAAGGGATTTACGTGAAGCAAAGGTTTATCACATAATGGTGGAAATAATGCTGAAATGGTTTAACTTGAGGAGTACCAGTATGTAAACTGTTGTCTAGGTATGCGGTATTTCCCTTAGTGCAGGACCCCATGTCTTTATTTGCAGGTTGCTAAAGCTGGCCATTAGCTTAATCGTAAGAGGTTTACATTCCTACAGAAGACTCTGAAGCCCCAACCTCAGTTGTTTTTACAGCAGGTGGCGGATGAAATGTCAGCAACAGCGCTTTCCTCCCTCGTGGCCTTAAATGAGGTCAGAAGGTCTTGTAGGAATAAACGCTGAGCTCATGTTTGGGCTTCATGTTTGAATTCTCGTTGCCACCAGCCATTCGAAAAGGACAGACGGACGGCACGTCTTGTCTACTAATAACTAATTTCAGCATGTCTTGTCTACTAGGTTATTATTTGTAAACCACTTGAAACGTGTTGTAGGTGCTTCCTTATACCCCCTGCTTTTTTAATTCATATTTAATCACCAGATTGCTTGAAGGGATTTATTCCTGAGGGGACTAACTAAGAGATTATATTTACTGTACATCTTCTTACAAACTCATTTGGTAGATGATTGTATGCATTTAAGAACATGACAGAACTTTTGGCAGCACCAGAGAAACTGCAAGTTTATTTATTAAAGGAATCAGTAATCTGACGCAAAAGGTTTAAATAAAATAAAAACGACTTTGTTGCTTCTTCAATCGACGTGGTCCATAGCGACGGTCTGTTATCCACGGCATCGGACCCTGGACTGTCTGTAATTGACCAGTCAGAATCGAGTATTCAGATGAGCTGTGTGATTAAGTGTTTTTGTGATGTCATAATGGTGTTATTGAAAATAAAACAAGTTTCTTCACAGTTCAGTGCTGTCATCAGCAATGAGCTGGGTAAAATGCCTGCCAATCACACAAAGGAAAGTCATATTACTGATCTGCCAGGTGATTTTATGAAGAGCAAACATTACGGTTACTTTTAGTATTAAACTTTTCTTGTTAAGTGTCACATGCAAAACTGTATACACTGAATAATAATAAAAAAAAATCCATACTAGTCTTTTGTGACTAGAATCATTAGTGGTGTTGTTTGTGTTGCCCAGTGCAACAAGAATCGACTTCATATTTCATCCCGTGTAACTAAATGTATTTTTATCCAAAAACTAATATTTTTAATATTTTATTAGAGTGACTTTTAGTGTATTGTTAACATCTCCATTCATTTATATATATATATATATATATATATATATATATATGTCTCGCGGTGTCTTTTGTCTCATTCGGTGTTCTCGTGACTTTAAAATGCTAATCAGCTAATCAAATATAAGCATCATGCTGAAAATAAACGTGCAAGCATATAAAATAATGTCTGTGAGTTATGTGGTCATATGGGGAAATGGATTCTTAACATTTTTCACCATTTTTTCCCTGTCATTCTGTCCTCTGCTCTGGAGACGGCCGTGTGAATAGAGCCTCTATGTGTGGGGTGGGTTCACTTTCTCCAAATCAACGGGACAGAAAGAGATGGGGGCGAAAGAGAGGCCAAAGGGCAATCTTAACCCCTCTTTTCAACCCAGGGTACAACAACTGCATTCTTCATTCTCAGAAAGGGAGAGACATGAGCAGAGGAACCATTAGAACTGCTTCACAATACGATTAAACTGTCTTATTGCTCTTTAAATATTTCATTTCAGCAGTGTAGTTAGCAAAAACAAATGGATTGGGGCATGTTTAGGTTCAATAACAGATACAGTGTTTGTGAAAAAGGCTTGAATTATCTTCAGTGCTTGATTTAGAGGGTACAATCAAGCAAGTATGAAAGAACCTTTTGATGAAAAAGCACTATGGTAATACTATAAGATTTGTAGAGTAATTTATAATGCTTCTTATGATGTTCTGTAATACATCTATAATAAACTTCCCATCTTCAGTGTTCCTGTAGTGCAGTCTTATAGTACTTCTAGGATTGTCCCAAATTACTATAAGATTCCTATAAGAATACTATAGTTATTCTTTATATCTTAATCATAATATTACTATAATTCTTTTTCATAAGGGAAAAATAAAAGAGACTTTCACGAGAAAAAAAAACTGCCTCAAATCACACATCGTCACTAAGGGTAAATTCTTGTTAGGAAACAAACCAAGGAATGTTGGAAAACATTAGCTAAGGCTAACTAACAAGAGCTTCATTCGTAATCTGTCAAACGTTAGCTAGCATAAGTCTGGTTAAACAAACTAGGGGAATGCTAGTATAAACTTCCTTGATAAATACAAAGTGTACATAGAAGCAGACAGAATACTGTGAGAGATATTATACTTTATACTCACTATCATGCCTGTTGAAGTTAGATTTGTTAGGAATTTACTTGTTAGGATTACTTGAAGCTATCGGATGCCAGTATGTCATCTTATGACTTGACAAATAGGCTGTGTGATTTCATAGAGTTGTAGTGATGGTGGAAATGTAGTGAGTCAAACATGTTAGGTGAAAGCAAAGATTAAGTATAGTAATATAGTGACTGTATTTTGTTGGTGAAACACCCCACGCTGATTCATAAATCTCACAAAGCTAAGCCGTTCCTGATTCCTGTGTATCAAGACGTTCTGGGATCGTACTGTATTGTGCCTCATTTGACTTTATTAACCTTTAAGAGGCAGTATGGCGCACTGGTGCGCTGCTTAAAAGATGACTTTTTAAACGGTCCAATCAGCGACCCCAAGGATTTTGAGAATGATTTTTACGCTTAGTGCTGAAATTGTTGACTTGAATGTCGAACATGGTTTGGTCCGTTTACTTCATGAGTAAATAAACAAAGACATGTAGCAAAGCCAAAAATTTGAAAAGAGTCACCTGACTACTAAAGGGTTAAAATTGTAACTTAGCTTCTCTAGCAATTGTGCTTTCTCAAATTACGAAAATTTCACTTGGATTTTGCAGGGAACTGCAATGCAAACCTGGCTACTGTCCTATTATTAGTACTTTCTGTACTTCTGCAGTTTCTATACATTACCAATGAAAGTTTTTGCACACCACAGGCTTTTACTACCTTTCCATTTATTTCATAAACTTCAGATGTATTCTTGCTAAGCATTGGAAAGTTGTTGCATGAACAACTACAGATGAAAATATAAGCCAAATAAAACAAGTCTCCTTCAAAACATGGAAAAAGTGCATAACAGTACATTTCTGACATCCTGTTAACTGGTCGTGTAGTGAAGGCATAGTCAGATTGTAGACTGTCCTCCAACTGAGTGCAGAAGGCTGAGCGAGGCAAGGCTTAACGGTTATAGTTCAGCCAGAAAGCCACTTTTCAGGGTTCTGAACTAGAAGAAAAGGCTTGCATGGACCAAAGAACACAAATTGGTGTGTAGAAGAGTGGTGTAAGGTGCCGTGGACTGATGAATCAAAGTTTGACATCTTTGGTTCCTCAAGAAGGTGCACCGTCGCAATTCTGAGAGTTTAGGATTTTACTCAGTGTTTAGAGGAAGTGAGTAACATTGAAAATGTAGAAAATCATATTGTGTGGACAAAATGTGTTTCTTAATGTTTCAGCCCACTGTATTCAGCGATTCAACAAAATGTACATGAATTGTGTCTCGACTGCTAGACGGCCTGACCATACTTTCCCAAGAGATCAGGGCAAAAGCACAAGCACAACATGTTTAACTTGCACTGCTGAGTTTGGATTCAGCTCTCGAGCTTGGATTAGACATCAAAGCCTGTCAGAGCATGAGAAAATATGCACAAATATGTCATGCCGTTGATGCTAGTCGCTTGGGAACATTCCTTCAAATATGGTGGCACACAGTTCAAGAAGCAGCATGAGGTCCGAACGTTATGGGATCACCTCATGAACTGTTGAACATGGAACGTTTTAGTGTGTGTCACCGTCAATCACGAATAAATAAACATTATTAAAAGATTCAATTCAGTTTTATTTATATAGCGCTTTTAACAATGGACATTGTCACAAAGCAGCTTCACAATATATAATGTCCAATTAAAAGCTTATTAATCTATAAACATATCTACAAGTGCATATATATATTTACTCCCTAAAAAGATGAGTTTAATGCAGTTTTGCTTGGTCTAATAATGCAAGTTAAGGGATTTTTTTAATCAGTCTCCCAAAATTTGAGTTAATGCTGGTTTATACTTCTGCCGTGAATCCACACTGTAGGTACAGCGCCAACAGAGACAAACAATCATGTCCACTCACATTCAAACCTGTGGGCAATTTAGGGTATCCAGTTGACCTAATCTGCATGGGAGGAAACCAGAGTGCCCAGAATAAACCCAGGCATGCATGAGGAGAACATGCAAACTCTGCACAGAAAGGCCCCAGTTATGGTGCAGGTTTGAACACGACACCATCTTGTTGTGAGCTGATAGCGTTAACCACTGCACCACAGTGCCGCTCACGGATTACCAGTAGATATAAAAACACTCACGGAAACGGTTTCTGAAGTGTTGAAAGTCATCTGTATTGAGCAGTACAAGGCCCTTCGAAGCACTTCAGTGTAACTAGTTTTTGAATCTTCTTTATTTTTATTGAGTCGTTATAGTATGCACTAAGGACCATGTGTGTTTACTGAAAGTCTGTTAGAAGAAAAAGCGTGCAGGATTAAACTGGCCAATATTATGATCTATATCCGCCGTAGAGCCTCACACTTTATATATTTATGTTAACAAATGAATGAATTTCAGATTTATGAGAAGAAGGAGTAGCTGGAAAGGCGTAGGAGGAAATGCAATGCTACCAAGAAGAACAATCACAGTTGTTGCAGTCTGCGTTGTCATGATGTGTACAGTGGACCCTCGGCTCGCAAACGCGTCGGATGGCGAACAAATCCTTGACTGACGTACAGGCAGCCAACCCACATTTCACAGCACAAACATTCAGTTCTGATCAAGCACTCGGTGTGAACGTGTTGCGTTTCTCTGCATTTTTGCTCTATAAATCTTCATTATGGATCCCAAGAAAGTGAAAAGTGGAAATGGTAGTAAGAGTAAGAAGTCTAAGTATATAACAGTTGAAATAAAGAAAGGAATAATCACAAAACATGAGAACTGCCACCATATCCCTCCGCCACCATCCACCTACGCCAGCGACTACGTATCCACTGCAAAGGGAATGTGCATTAAAATCATCTGTTTATTTCATTTAGTTTTATTTTTCTATAATCAAGGTTATTATATGTTCTATATTATAAGTATATATTATATATTCTATATTTTATTGCCACACATAAACCCATAATACACTTTAAAAACATGTTTTAAGGGCTGAAACACATTAATTGTATTTACATTCATTTCAATGTGAAAAATAGATCCGGGTCGCGAACAAATCGGGTCACGAACAGAGTCTCGTAACGAATTAAGTTCGTGAGTCGAGGGTTCACTGTAGTTGCATTTAGAGGCATGCGTGAGGCTATAGCATAGATTGTACTCAGAAATACAAATCAGCCTTTATTGTTATCTAAAGTTGATTATTTTATTTTTAACAGCAGGTCCCAGAGTGTTCTATTCCTCTTATATCACTGCAATTTGCTAATGATTATTTTATTATTTATTAAAGGATGATGCATTACTTTTAACCACTTATGTTTCCATCCAGGAGACAAGTTAGTTCCTCTTATCTTTTATGTTATAGCAGGCATAAAGTGTGATTTCCTTACCAACCTTTCTTTTTCTTTCTCTTAAAATTAATAATAATAAACAAACAAATACCGCTTGTTGACTGCAACCTGAAGACTTTCCTATGGCAGAAAACATAAAGGAAGAGCTTTGCCTGTGACTGTTAAAAAACTCTTACCCTGGAGACTAGATTTAACTGGTTCCTCTCAAGGTTTCTTCTTCATGTCTTCATCTCTTATCTCTGGCCTGCTCAGTATGGATGAGAATATTAACCCAGATTTCTCTAAAGCTGCTTTGTGACAGTGTTTATTGTTAAAAGCTTGACATATTTTTTTTTTAAATGAACTGTTAAAAAAACAGTATCTATTATAATAATATTGTTCATGGATCGTAGTTAGTGGAACTGGAATTTCAAGGTGAGAGCATTTCTTCTCTTTCTGAGTCAGTGAGTACAAAAGGCAGTAGCACTGTCTCTCTCTAGAGCTTTTCCGGTCCAGGAGAACGTTTATTGTTCCTTTCAATGGTTTGAAAATGTTCCAAGACTTCAGGGTAGTCCTGAACACACACACACACACACACACACACACACACACACACACACACACACACACACACACACACACACACA
>JAQLOM010000020.1:10102823-10118785 GCA_030068315.1 Chrysichthys thysi
CGAACCCGGGGCTCGAACCCAGGACCTTCTCGCTGTGAGGCGACAGTGCTAACCACTCAGCCACCGTGCCGCCCACATAGTAATATAATATTGTAATATATTATCACATTATGGAAATGACAACAAAATAAAGGGCATGGCAAGTTCCTGTATATTATACGCTGTTATATAATATTAAATAAAACAAATATATTATTTTGTTCTTTTTGAATATATTTTACACATTATTATTATTATTATTATTATTATTATTATTATTATTGTAGTTGTTGCTGTTGTTGTTGTTTAATATTTAAATTTCTGCCTAATAATATAACTCAAGTAATTATGTGGGAAAAATAAATCCACATGCATTACATCTGAAAAAGGTGTTACATAATGTGAATTGTCTAAAAGCCACATTTAAGCATTTCTGTTTCTGTTTTGCGTTACCAAAATACCCACATCAAGTCCATTTTCTTAGAAAAGCTATGTGTGTTGAAGCTGTGGTAGTTCTGCCATCCTGTTTTGCTTGTCTTTGTGGACTCTTTATTCTTCGGCACATTGTGCTGACAGGATGGGCCGAGGGTGGAGGCCAATCTGCCTTTCTTTTCTCGTCCTTTGCAATTGCTGACTTTGCAATTCTTTTCCTAACCTGAAATTCACAGAACACAAGGAGGGCTTCTTACAAAATTTGCTTTTCCCTTTAATTTGCCTTAGGGGTTGCTTGAGATGTGAATGGGATTGCAGGGTGGACAGAAAGACTATATTTTATAATAAAATGGATAAATTTTTCTGGCATAGTCACGGTTTCTAGACAGAAAGATAACGAAATACAATATTCGTGCTATTTTTTTTTGTGTAATATGTCACAGCGTATCTCACTGCAGCTCAACTACCAAGTTTAGCAGTGAAAATCTCACTGGATTATTGAACATTATGTTATCATAGGTAATGCATTCATTGCATATTTATACAGGGTGTCCCTTAATGATGGGACACATTTTATTGCGAATTTACAAGAGCACAGTCATTTGTCTGCATTTAAAATGTGTGTGCTGGAGTGTGATGCACAATCCCAGTGTTGAGTGTAGCGCACCTGGCCATGTGCTCACTTGGACCGTATGTTTTGTGTACAACAATTAAATGTGGTGTGCGATGTATGTTCTTTATTCTATACTAGCTGATTCCCCGGTGGCGTCACTCACTGAGTGCAAGGGAAAAATAAAATGCAGTATTTATAAAATAAGTTTGTTAATGACCAATTTTATTTTTCACCAAATAGCAGTCGTACGTCATTTCCGTTTCAAATGTGAAAAGAATTTGATATATTTAGATCAATGTTTTCTTAAATAATTACTTCCCAAATAGGTGTTTACTTCTTTTCAATATCAGTAAAATGACCCTCACACAAATAATAACAATTCGTAAAGATGATATAAAATGGCGTCCACAAACGAAGTGATTAGTTAAAATGTAAGCGCTAGTGAAGCTGTTCCTGGTCATGCACACATATAATATGATCTGTGGTCATACGGCGTTTCTGTTTCAAACATGAAAAGAATTTTATATATAGAGATTTTCTTGTAGTTGTATTTAATGTTGATTTGTTAAGAGCAGGGGTTTTTTTTTTATTAAAAAGTTAGCTGTTTCCAGTAATTCACTGTGAATCATTAAAGTACTAAACTTTATAATAGTAATTTTTGTTTTAAGTGATTAAGATTTTTTTGCAAAAGTAAAAACAAATGGCATAAAGGATCTTAAAGGTCCTTTTTGTAGGATTTAGAAATATATAGAAACTTCCTTCTAGCTGCTCTGCCATAGTAGCCATGTTGATGGAGATCCTCACCCAAGTACTCCGACTCACTTGGAGTTGCCTTGCAACATCAACGCACTTTCAACGGGGGGTTATTTCACCAATCTGCTCGACAGACCGCAGACCCCTGTCAGATGGTCCAGGTCGACCTGAGCGGGACGCTGGTGATTCCTTTCCTTTGTTTTTGAATTGTACAATCACTCTGTTGACTGGAACAAGACGAATCCCAAGGTTTTGTACAATCAAACGCTGGATAAGTGTCACCACCCTCAGACTGACCCACAATACAAACTCTTTGAAAATCACACAACTCTTTCGCTTCTGGTGTTCGCTGCGTGGCTAATTGCACCAAACAATTAATATACCGTAATCTGAAATGAACAATAATCAGATATTAACAAGCTTGAAGCACCAGGTGGGGTCCACATACAGTAGATAAAACATAACGTGGGGGTAAGTTTAGAATCCACGTAGGCAGAGGGTCCACTTCTACATAGTCGCCATGTTGCTCTAAAGAGCATCTTCTAAGTTTCGTGTTTTTACAAGTGCCAGCATGAATCTGGAAAGAAGCACCAGAAGGACAACAGACAAGAAGAAAGGAAGACACCTTGGTGGTTCCGAAATTTCAGCTGAAACTCAGGGAGATCGAGCTTTTTCAATCATGGCTCTCAAGCGTTGGAACAAGTTGCCTTTAGAGGTTCGGCTGGCTCCATCTCTTCCTGTTTTTAAATCTCATTTTAAAACATATGTGTTTTCCTTATCTTTTACCTCAAGGTGAGTTGTGCGTCTTTTATGGTTGTTGTTTTGTGTGTGTTTGTATTGTAGATGTGTATGTGTGTTTTAAGTTTTGATTGTACCGCACTTTGGCGGCAACTCGGTTGTTTTAAATGTGCTCTGTGAATAAAGTTGAATTGGACTGGATTGGACAATGAAAAGGACAGAAGGGGAGGAATCTGTGTGTTTCCTGGGTCTGGCTAACAAGTTTGACAACATGAATTTTGAAAAAAACGGAGGCTCATACCAAGCACAAGAAAAGCAAGGGAGTGTAAACGTAAGTACTTGGACGTACGCTACAGGCACCTGCGAGCAAATGTACGTACACTTGAGTATTCGCCCCTTGTAAGAGAGGGGCATTCAGGTGGTTGCAGTCCTACATAGCTCACCCTGGGTTGATATTTGAGAACTAAATTTTCTCAGTTGTTTAAAATGCACAAAATTGTATCTTTATGTATTGAGTTGAATTTGTAGGTGAAGTGTTTTAGTTTATAGTTTGAAGATCAAAACGAAATTCCAAGGCTTTGGTTTTTGGTTTTTGTTTTGTTTTTTTTGTGCAAGGTTCCAAATTCAATCGTATCATTTATATAAATCATTTGTCGAAAATACAGGTTCAAAAACATATCATTCAGTGCGTCTCAAATTCAGATACAGATTTTCCAAACACTACATCTGGGGCAGGACAGGACGAAAGCGTGCAGGTTTGATGCTCACCATTTTACCCACTGTGTCAACCAACAAAGTCACATTCTGACAATCTGAATCTGGATTCAAAGAACTGAATTCTTTACATTTTGAATTCAGATCTCGCTGGTACGTCACTCCTTCCGTAAAACGCCACACCTTCAAATGCAAACCGCAGATAAAATAATTCCAATTATTATGTACCCCAGAATAGCATTTAACACGGTCCTTTTTTTTTTTTTTCCTGACCCACACCATAAGGGAACTCATTTAGTAAAAGTACTTCAGCAGAGGAAATTGCATTGAGCTGTAAACAGTTTATCAGCAAGTTTCTCACGTCTACAAACACACAGGACAATCTACAGCTGAGAAGCCAGTTCCGTGGCAGTGTTTTCTAACCGAGATAATGATCTGAGCCATTGTTCCAGATAATCCAGGGGACCCCTTCTCTCACCGCCACATCAGCTATTTAAGCTCTCAGGAATCTGTTTCAGAACCGACGTGGCCCGAGTCATGTCTCCATGATGTGGACGCTTCACGCTCTCCTTTACACTCTGCTCTATAATCTTAGCTCTGTGCGCTGCCATGTATGTCCAGAGAAGTGTGTGTGTGAACCAGCGGCGTCTGTGCAGTGCTTCAGGGTGCAGTCCATACCCTCGGGCATCGCAGCCGACGTCAGGAAGCTGAACTTAGGATATAACCACATAAAGGAGATCAAGGTAATGCTTAGTATCCTAAGGAAATGCTTAATATGCTTAATAACGACCTTCTCACAGACTTCTGTTGGATATGAGTGGCTTTGTAATGGTGCTTTCCATATGGGTTCAGGGTAGACCGAGTCTGGGACTGATTTCAGGCATGTTAATGGTTTCATAATGGGATACATGAAACGACCATACAGGTGTCCGTGCTAGTAGAATAACAGACTACTAGATATAGATAATAGTAGATCACTTTTTCCAAACTTTTTTACAAACTCTTCATGCATTCCTCTGTATGAACATGAAGCTTGGAGTTGATTTCGTGCCTAAAATGCCCTAAAACGCTACAAACACGTCTAAAACCCAAGACATGCTATGTCTTTCCTTAATCAGACAGCAGCGCGTGTTAAAAGCTGGATGTTTTTATGTTACCTCGGCATTACCGAACATGCACACGCATTCGCTATGATTAATATCGTAAAAAAAAAATCTGGATTAGTTCGTTTTGTATCGAAATTACTTGGTTGAGGTTCTACTTTTGCCATCGCATACAGACTAGCTCGTTGTGACCGTGCAGGAAATATATCATCTCAAGCTTTTTGTCTTTTTTCGTGCCGGAGATTCCTCCAGAAACTACCGAAAATATCCCACTGAACTCCTCGATGCATAATTTGACGACCATAATCCAACTCTTCAACTATTATGTGCATTTCCAAGTGTTTCAATTAGTGCCCCAAAAAGGGTTAAAGGATTTGAACCCTACAAGAGAAGCTTTCTGAATGAAGGAATAGAATCACATATGAAAACTAAAAACCACTTGGGAGGCCATATATTTTATCATTTAGCACAGACGCTGTAAGGTTTATTCATTTTGTCCCACGGAGATGTCATCCACGTCGGTGGGTTCCAAACAGAAGTTGTAAACCTCCCATCAACCCTTAAGGAACTCTAAATAAACCCCTGTTTCCTAGAGCGTGGTTTGCTTCAGGTTTCTTTTTCAGAACCTGTGCCGCATGCTTTCACAACAAGCAGTTTGTAATGTTTAAAAGAGTTCAGTATTTCTGTTCAGATGGTGACATTTTAAAGCTGGAGTAACATCTAGAAGTCTACGCGGGTTCATCTTTCGGAAACTCTCAGGTTCTGAGGAGAACCCTTGGAATTTCAATCTCTAGAACCATTAACCATCCAAAAAACCTTTCAGGAACCTCTTTTACGCGTGAACATCGGAGATCCTGCGATTAGCAAGATTACCGTGTGACGGACGTCGCTAGGTTCTTATGCAGTGTCTGGATTTCTTCTCTCTTCACGATAAAGTGCATTATTTGGGATGCAGCTATTTCGCAATGTTGTCTCAGGATCCAGAGTGAATCCAGTGGACACCTAGATGTACACCACTACCACACTAAGTACCTCAGTGTATAGTGATTAACTGTGCTTGTTGACTAAGTTAGAACATTTGCTCGTATAAGAGCAGGTCATGATTATGTGTTTCGGAAGTGCTCACAAGTCGCATTGCTGTCTGAACTCAGTCCAGGGTCTTCTTGAGGTCTTGACGTGGTCCGATTGGGATAAGGGAAAGATTCGTAAGATTGGTTTTCAGCACAAATGACAAATTCCTCCTTTGAACTTGTTTTATTTTAGGCTAGAGAATTGTCTGGCTTGCCAGGTCTTGAGGAAGTCATCCTGTCGTCATGTGGAGTGGAGCAGCTCGACGCCAACGCATTCAAGGCTCAGAAGCATTTAAAATCTTTGGAACTCCAAAAGAACAAGCTGCGCTACATCCCTCGCGGCCTTCCCTCCAACCTCGAGATCCTCCACATGGGTCACAACCGGATCCACGCACTGCAGGAGTCTCCTCTGCAGGGCCTGAGGAGACTTCGTGTGCTAAATCTGCAGAATAATCTGATTACCACGGTGCGCGCCAACACCCTCTCAGCACTCCTAAAGCTCGAGTTTCTCTATCTGAATGGTAATAAAATCGAGACCGTACAGGGAGTTCTCAGGTTGCCGGTGTTGAATTTGTTCAGTCTGGTGAATAATAAGATCTCATCGCTCCCATCGGCTTTTTTCTCCTCGCTGCAACATCTAAAGACTTTAGACTTGTCCTCCAACCTTCTGACTAAAGTTCCTCACAACCTCCCACAAGCCCTGATTCACCTGAACCTGGACAGAAACCAGATCAGATCACTAAAGAGCCGTGATTTGGCCCATCTGCGTGATCTTACCAGTCTGTCTGCTTGCTACAACAGACTTGTGTCTGTAGACGGCGGCCTTCGGCTGCCCAATCTCACCGTGTTGGAGCTGGCAGGTAATCAGCTGCGAGTGCTGCCCAGCAGGCTGTCGGCTAAACTTGAGAAGGTGGACTGTGGGCAGAATCTGATCCAGGAAATGACCTTTCAGCAGCTGTCCGGTTTAAGGAACCTGAAACATCTCTTTTTGGAGAACAACACCATCCAAGAGTTTGAACCCAACGCACTGAGGGACTGTGTTCACCTCACCAACCTGGCTCTGGAGCAGAACCTCCTTTCCACCATCCCACAAGGGTGAGTTCAGTTCATTATCTAGACTGACAATAAGTAAGAAGAAGAAGAATCTTTTAAATCACTTGTAACGTATGTAAAAAGGCGAAGATGTTCATTACAGCCGGGGCGGTAATCCAAAATCTGAAGAATCGGGCACTAAATTGGGCTCCTGGAGGTTCATTTTGGGGTATTTTGCATGCAATATATTAATTATACAAACAATCAAGATTATTGTGATCAAAAATAATCACAAAGTCAAGGATGGTGGATGGAAGCCATAGAAGGGCTTCAAGGGAACAAATACCCCAAATTTGACTGAATTGAATTCCTCTGAACAAACATTACAACCAAATCTACATTTTCCCTGTTTATCTTAAAGATATATTTATAGGTTTATAGTATTTTTTTTTAATATTTATTATTTTAAAAAACCACCTCAAATTTATAAAGCAGTTAGATTTGGGCATTAGCTTGCCTACCGAGGTCATCGCCTGTGGCATAATAGAGTTCAATACTAAGGCCGTTCCTCCAGATTATAAATTTAAACATACCATTTTAGAGTATTTTAAAGGTCATTTCTTGCTTGGTCATTTTTAGCGGGAGAAAAGGAAACAGAAACGAGAGCCCGTCACTCATCCTTGGTTTAGTCACAGGTGTACAGGTCTTGAAGATTAACGATAAACAATTGTAAGTGCAATTAAAGTATGTTCAGGATGAGCAGATTGTAACTGAGCCCCGGAATGTGCACCAAACAGTCAACATGATTACAGCAGCAGCAGCAGCAGCAGCTCTTAGGTCTATGTCCAGGATCCAGGTGAGATTACATGCTGAAGCGAGAGTGATAGTCATAAACTGTTGGTTAAATTAAGCATAAACTGTTGTGGGTTGGGGTCAATCTTTACAGAATCCACTAAACAGCGTGACGTCTATGATTAAGCGTTCCTCTGACCTCTGTGCCTTCTCTAGACTGCCTGAATCACTCGTGCGCCTGGATCTGAAAGGAAACCACATTGCCACCATTCAGGAGCATGCCCTGAAGCCCCTCAAGCGCCTTCAGGTGCTGAATCTGCGCAACAACAGGCTCTCCTCACTGCCCGCCATGGGCCTGCTGCCCAGACTGAGGACTCTGTACCTGGAGGGAAACCTGTGGAACTGCACATGCGAGCTGCTCAAAGTCAAAAGAGCACTGCTGGCTCGGGACTTGGATATGAGCAGAGAATTCTGCACTGAACCGGTCCATTCCTCACTGGATATTTGGCAAGCCTACGTCATGGCCCAAGAGACGTGTGAGGAGCAGAACAGAGAGTTCTTACCGGAGAGCCACACAGTAAACACAGACAGCGAGGAGTACGATGACTATGACTTGTAACATGAAGAGAAAAGAAAAACAGTTTAAGTTTAATCGATATTAGAGTTACAATGGAGAGTTTGACTTTTTATGACGTACGTAGACAAGACGATGCTTAGAGATTTTTTTTTTATTTCCGTTGTTATGTATCAGAGTGTTGCTATCAGTAATGCAGTTTTATTCTATGCATATTTTTCATTCTAAATTCTGGAGTCTAGAATCTTGAGGATATCACCTGCAGTAACACATTGAACCACCAGAGGGCGCCACAGATCTCATTTCGCTTACTGTAACGCTATTTAAATCCGCTTTCGGCGCACTATTCCACCTAATAATTACTGAATTAATCATTTTGTTATATCATGCATGCGTTTTTTGGTGTTTTTTTTTTTACTGGTTCTGTTGTTGTTTATCTTACATTCTTTAGGAAAAAATGAAAGAAAAAAAATATTGCTCTTTATACCTTCGTCAAAATATTACGATTATATATTAAATTCTCAGTGTTACATATTAGCCAAATAAACACCTGTTGTTAATATTTTAATAATATGTTAATATGTTGATACTTTATGACATTCTGGAGGAAATACAATATACAATATTACAATACAATATTTCATAATAACGTTATTATTATTATTATTATTATTATTATTTGTTGTTGTTGTTGCTGTTGTTGTTTGTTTGTTGTTATATGCCTTTCCCCCCACTGTCCATCCTCTATAAGATTTAAGACCATATTAAACAAATAGTAGATATTATTATTATTTTTTAAATTATTATTATTTATTTATTTTTATTAGAAGACGAAGAAGAAGTGGTACTTGTAGCAGTTAGTTAGTTTGAGGTTAAATGCGTGCCTTCACATCTACAAGTCTTTTAAAATTCTGATTTTCTCATCACGGTTGCCAGATTGACTTTGTTCTCGCTATCCCACAAATATATACATAAACAATTCCATATAAATCAAAAACCTAAAAATAAAATACATCTTTAAAGTTAAATCCGTTTCTTATGAGTAAATTTATTATTACTACTACTATCATCATCCTCATCATCATCATTATTATTTTCATAATCATCCTCATATCATCATCATTATTATTATTATAATTATTATTATCCTCATCATCATCATTATTAGTAGTAGTAGTAGTAGTATATTATTATTATCGTCAAACATCTCATAATTTTAGTCAGATTTGCATTAATCTGAGCTCTATGGAGCAGAACGGTGCGATCTGGCAACATTCTCCGTTTAAGAAATAGGAAGTGTTCCTCTTGCCGTCTTCACTTGGCTCGAGCCTTGAATTTCCGGCGGTTGACCAATCAGAGCGCTCCGCGTAACTCGACGAGTTGAAAGTGCAAAGGTCACCCAACATGGCGGCCGGCACTCTGAGGTGTTGGCAGTAATCGAATGGCTCGTTACGGGCTCGATTAGCGCGCGCTGTTTATTAAACCCCGACTTCAGCGATGCGGGCTTGCTCGAGTCCTTGACGATCTCGAAATCTGTTTAGGACATTTTAAACTCTTGTTAGGTTTTTTTTATTATTATTTAATTATGGCATTAGTGTATGAGTTGGTATGGCGAGTTTTGCACGTCCTCCTCCAGCTTCAGCGCGCGGCCGTCTCTTGGTTCCAGGCGCGCGCGTGGAAGCGCACCTGGCTGCTATGGAGACGAGCCGCGGCTGCCGTGCTGCTCCCGCTAGCGCTCGGCTTTGCTAATCAGAAGACGCTTGGAGCTGCAGCGGCGGCGGGGAAGCGACCGAGCCGCCGGTGTAGGCTGCTGACTGACAGCAAGGCGTTGGAGAAGCTGCCGCTGCACGTCGGGCTCCTGGTGGCGGAGGAAGAGGTGCAGTACACCGACATCGCTAACGTAGTGGTGTGGTGTATGGCGCTGGGCATCTCTTACGTCAGCGTGTATGATAACGAAGGTAAAAAGCACGGCTTTGTATGACTCATGTTGGGAATTATGATGATGATGATAATAATAATAATAAATGGACGAGACACTTGATTGGGTTGCATCCCAAAAAGGCTCTGTATTCCCTATATAGGTGGCCTAGGTTTAATATGGAATCGTTGGCTGTCGCTCCCTACCTAGTGCACTAGCTGTTCGATTTGAGACGCGGCCCGGTGTGAGCCGGTCAGGTGCTCTGCTGTCAGCTCTGCACTTCTTCATTTGGGTTCTTCCACATTTTCCTCATCAAGCAACATTCTGGCAGTCTCATGACACTCTCTAGGGGACCTGATGATAAATAATAATAATAATAATGATATTAACTATTATATATTACTATTGCTATTAACTATAATAGTAATAATAATAATAATAATAGTAATAATAAGAGGGATACTAATAGTAACTAATATTAGTGTCTTAGCAGATAGCTTAAGATCAATGAATATCATGTTTCGAGCTTTCATCTGTTTGACATTTTCAAGGTATGATGATATAATATTAACCCCTGGAGTACCCCCTGGGTCATATTTGACCCTAACATTTGTTTCACTCTTCTATTCAACCCACTCATTGGTTAGTGGACATTAGTGGACATCCCAGAAGGTCTCATAAGGACCATTTCACAAGATACACAGTGGTACCTTGACTTACGAGTGTCCCCACTAAGAAGTTTTTTTAGATACGACCTGTCTCTCGGCTGATTTTTTTGCTTTGAGTTGAGAGCTAAAATTCGGGTTACGAGCCAGCTTCAGATACCCCACCACTGGTTGGTTCTAGTTGGTCCGAAGAACGCGAGTGCAAAGGACAGTGCTGAGAAGAAGAAGCGGATGATGTGCATTGAATGAAAGAAAGAAATGATCGAAAACCATGACCAAGGTGAGCGTGTAGTCGACTTGGCGAAGCAGTCCGAGCGCAGCACTTCTACGATCTGCACCATACTGAAGCAGAAAGAGTCGATAAAGGCTACAACGCCAGCCAAGGTCGTTAAAATCATTTCCTTACTTTCAGACTTTATTCAAAATAAACACCCAGAAAAAGTTGCACCTGGGCGTGCGACGGCGATATTTAATGACACGTACCCTAATGCATTTCAGAACCAGAACGCATCAACCAAGGGATGATGAAACACACCTCACTGGACAGGTTTTCATCGAAAACTCCTGCAGATAAAAGTGAGGAAAGTGCGGCAAAAAGCGCAAAAACCAGCGAATAAGATTCAGTTCTTCAGTTCAGCCTTTCGCCTCCACCTCCGTCAGCATAGTCAAGTCATATGACGTAAATGAATCAAACCAGTTTATTGCAGTACGTTCTGTTGTATTGTGTTTTTATACAATATTTGTTATTTATAAGTACATTCTTCTTATTTAAAAACATGTAACAAAAGAATTGCAGTGTTTTGGCGGGCGGTCCAGAATGGATCAATGCCATTTCAGTTCATTTCAATGGAGAAAATTGATTTGACACATGAGTAATTTGAGTAATGAGCTCCGTCACGGAACGAATTAAACTCGCAAGTCAAGGTACCACCGTAGTCAGAAAGGATTAATAAAAAAACAAACAAGCAAAACAAAAAAAACCCTGTTTTTGTGGTCACTGACTCAATGGAGATACTTTCCCTATTATAAGGTGGTCTGGGGTTTCCAAGGTTAAAAATATAACGGTTTTATGAGATCACAGTAATTGGTGTGATGGTGATGCAGGACCTCCAGGGTCCTTAGTTAGATCCCGAGCTCGTGTTAATGTACGCGTCATGCTGTGGGTTTCCTCTGGCTTCTCTGGTTTCTTCCCATCTCCTGAAGATGTATTGGAGGTCCATTGGATATGCTAGATTGCCCTAGGTGGGAATTTGTGTCTGCCTGAACCGCCGTCCCACCTAATTCTGGGTGTATTCCGATTTCACACCCAGTGCTCCTGGGATTGACTCTGGATCCACCAAGACTCTGACTAGGATAAATAGTCTTTTGAAGGTAGTGAACGATGATGTCGTGGTCCTTACAAAGCAGCGAGCATGAAGTGAAAAGAACGATCTGTAGTGAAATGAGAAGATGACCGCTCACACATGCATTTAATATTAGGCATCTAATACATTGTGAACTACCTATTCATCCAACGACCTTCGAAAAATATCATTAAACTCTCAAACAACGATCGGTCGGTAAAGGTCTTTGCATTTTGGCGTCTTACTAGAAACTCTGAAGTGCGTAGAAATGATGACATGTACGAGATCATGCAAAAATAAACTCTACCAGTATAGACGTAATAAAGGTACAAATTCGTGAAGAAATTAGGCATGGGTTTATCACGTATTTTATTTCGGGGCGAGATTACATCACCTGCAATTCATGTCGAGCCCCATCTGTTGGCTTCATTTGTTTTTGAGAATTTTAACCCGTTCTTGAACAAGGGATGTGCCCTTGACAGACCTGGCTCCATCCATAAACATGGTTCCACCAGCAGGTTATAAACGTTTTATTGCCTCTTGAATCGTAGTGTAGGAAACGTCGAGCCGTAGGTGCCGACGTGTCCAGGCTGCCGGGTTGAAATCCATTCCCAACGCCCCGCCGGTGTTCTCAATAAGATATAAATTCAGTTAATCGGGAATCAGTGGGGAAGGGAATCGGTCGGTGTTCTGTGCTCATTCTTTGTATGTTACGTTTTTCTCCTAAACGGCGAGTTAGATTGTTATTTTGTTGTGTCCGTCACCGAGTGGCCCAAAGTGTAACTAGGAGCACGTGTGTTCCTTATTGCAAACCAAATGAAGATGAGTTTGTTGGCTGGGGCAAGAGGGAAATGGGCGTTTTTGTTCTTCTCCAAGCTTTCAAGTGTCTAGTTTGAGTGAGTCTGTTCACCTCGATGTTTGACGTGCCATCTGAGATGCTTTTCTGCTCAGCACAGTTGTAAAGAGTGCTTATTGAGTTACTGGAGCTTCTCTCACGAATGAGGTGTCTCCTCTCACAGAACTGGACGTGTTTTGGGTTTTTTGCTCCTTTGTGTATAAACTCTAGAGACGTGTGTGTGTGTGTGTGTGTGTTTGTGTGTGTGTGTGAGTGAGAGAGGAAATCCCTGAAGATCAGAATTTTCTGAAAGCTCTGACTTGCACCAACAGACGTGCGATTGATCAAAGTCACCGAGGTCACTTTTTTTGTTCTTCCCATTCCGATTTTTTTATCTGAAAATTAATCGAAGCTCTTGATCTGGATCTGTATCTGCATGATTGTTTTTCTTCCATTCTGCTCTAGCCACATGATTGGCTGATTGGATTACAGTAAACCTCAGTTTTCGCAGGGGTTACGTTCCAAAACTTTCTGCGAAAGATGAAAAACCGCGATACATGGACGCCACCCCTAAATGCTTTTTTTTTTTAATAGTTTAAGCCCTAAATGATCCTCCCACACTCTTTAAACACTTTCTAGACACAATTAAACACACAAAGAAAGCATTTGCGAGCATGCAGCGAGGTGAATTTCGTATCAAATTTGTTCCTTGAAATATCACATTTATAGCGAGTACTGCTACGAGCGAAGAACTGGGATGTTGGCGAATGCTGGTTGTTTCTCCCCAACCGTATGCGTCGTAGCCAGCAACCAATCACAACCAAGGATAAACAAATAGGGCATTCTGATTGGCCAGACTCGTTCCTCCAGCCATTTTTTCCCCCAGTATCCCCACACCGCGTTTTCGTAAACAACGCTACGTGTTCTTTGTCTCCTCTGTAAATATGATAAACACCGTACTGTGTTTTATATATTATTAATATTTTACTCCATTTTAATTCATGTTTATATTTTGTAATACAGGGGAAATCCACAAAAAAAAAGTTGATACATAAATAAATATCTAAATAAAAATCCGCGAATACCCAGAGATCGCGAAGTGTGATCCGTGACATAGCGGAGGATTACAGTATTACCTGAATGAGCTGTTCATTTCAGTTCTGTTTCATTTGTATAAAGCTTTTAACAAAGGAAATCGCCACACAGCGGCTTTACTCTAATGTGGGTGTAGAAATAGTCTTCAGTTTGGCAATATTTCGATGTGTGTGAAGGGTTGAACTGCAGCCTGGATTTACCTTTAACCAAGATTAAGTAACATGACCAGCTCAGTGTCAGAGACAGAGACAGGGACCGTCTCACAGACTGAGGAAATAGTGTGTGTGTTTGAGTCATGAGAACTAAAATTAAAGCAACGCGCCGCCTTTCATACTCTTCGCATCAGTGCTATGTGAGAGATCGAAATCTGTCTGCGTTTTCCTGCTTCTCGTTCACTGATGCTAAAACCTGATGGCTCTTTCACCAGCTTATCTTCTGGACGAAAGATGACTCTGCGCTCCTCCCTGAGTAATCGCCGTCGTCTTGTAACGTCAAATGGCGGCTTAGTGTTACAGAGCGAAATCTTCCGTTCCTTTTGTTCTTCAGGTGTGTTCAGGAGGAACAACACCAGACTGATGGAGGAGATCGCAAGGCAGCAGAAGGAGCTCCTGGGTTCGGAGAGCCTCAAGTACTCGGCGGAGTTCCTGAACAATGGCACAGACGCTCAGGAACAAGGTGAGCGCCAACACCCGGGATCACTCGAACAGGTTCCACCTGAAAAGCGTGTCAGGACTCTAACGGCGTCTTGTTAGAACCGTCTGAACTGGCCTCACCAGGTCATTTAGCAGGCCAGGACTGAGGGGCGTGTCCATAAAAAATGTTCAGCCAGGCGCTTTGATGCTTGCAGCCTCCTGTGAAGGGTTTGAATCTGAATGACGCGGCTGGGAGTCCAAGGGCGGGGCACTCCGCTACACTTTCCTCTCTTCTCATTCACAGCCACCCTAGCCAATCCTTGAATTTGAACTCCCGACCTTCCGATCAGTAGTCCAGCATTTTAACCCACTGAGCTTACCCCCCTGCCCCTAGTCAGGGCAAAAACTGCCAAGCTAGGCTGTTCAGGAAGCTACGACGGAGAATCAAAAAGTAAAGGCAGTGTTAATATTACGCCGTGATAACCCGGAGAGCAAAAGACAAAGCATAGAAAGGAGACCGCCAACTTCTCCACTGAAGAAGAAATCCAAAAGTCGGTCCTCCCCCAAGAAAATCATGTTAAAGTTCTTTTGGGACAGGAAGGTTCCTATTCTGGGACATTTCCAAGCGCATGGATGAACAGCGAACAGTGCAAATTCCTGTGCATTGCTGGGAAATGAGCTTAAACCTGCAATTCGCAGCAAAAAAAGAGGAACGCTGTGCAAAACAGTCTCGCTGCACCATGACAATGCACGTCCTCATACAGGAGCAGAGACAGTGCGATGGCTCGGGTTCCGACGTCTCCCACGTCCTCCTTCCAGCCCGGATCTGGTTCCGAGCCATTATCACATCTTCGGTCCACTGAAGGAGGCGCTACGCGGTCACAGATTCACCTCTTACAATGACGTAAAGGAAGCGGGGCTCACCTGGCTTCGGGAGCAGAAGAAAAACTCTGCAGGAATCCAGGACCTCGATGAACGACATGACAAAAGCGTCGTCTCGCATGGGGACCATGTGGAAAAGCGATATGCCCAGTTTCTCACAGTCACTCCTATAAAAGCCGTTCAATGTATTTTGCCTTTACTTTTTGATTCTCCCTCGTAATTTGTTTCCTCCAAAATGCAAAATTTGATGCGTATTTAAAAAATGTATCGTCCTGCTTGGGTAAACTGAATATAGTTAAGAGTAAAGAGACTGAAGTCCATAAGCTCGGCCACGCTACATGTACTGTAGAGTGTTTAATTCAATATCTTTCATTAAATCCGTTTTCAATAAATGACTGGCTACTATGCCTAATAATGGTGACTCCGTGTTAAGTGTGTCTGTGTGCCTGTGTAGTGTCATGGAGCCAGACGGTGGTAAAGGTCTTGTCTCCAGACGATGGGAAGCTGAGTATCGTGCGAGCAGCGCAGCAGCTGTGTAAAGCCGTGGAGCAGAAAGAGAGCTCGTCCAAAGACATCGACGTCACTGTGCTGGACTCCTTACTGCGAGGTAAGAGGTCACTACACACCAACCTTCACTGAAGACACTGTGCGGCGTGTTTCAACTATAACACACACACACACACACACATCCGGAGTCATCACCAGGGATGTACAGTGGTGCGTGAAAGTTTGTGAACCCTTTAGAATCGTCTACATTTCTGCTTAAATATGACCTGAAACATCATCACATTT
>JAQLOM010000020.1:10130309-10140867 GCA_030068315.1 Chrysichthys thysi
CATAATACACTTTAAAAACATGTTTTGAGGCTGAAACACATTCATTGGATTTACATTCATTTCAATGGGAAAAATTTGATTCAGGTCGCAAACGGAGTCACGGAACGAATTAAGTTCGCTGTATCGTGATCTCTTGACGCGCGATGTATCATTACATGCCTAAGAAACTCGCACTGATGAGTCATTGTAGTTAAAAGCTAACGATTTAAAGGCTTCACAGCTTCCCTGACTTTCTTTTTATCCATCCAGGTTCATTGCAGGTATCTGTTTAACCCCGTGAAATAAACAGCACTTACGGCTGTACATCAACCGTATGTTCATTGCAGGTTGCGCAGAACAGCAAGGAGGCACTTAGTAATTTTAAGTCAGCATGATCTTTCGGTCTGTCCATCTCGGGTTTCTTCTGACTTTGCGAAAACTTGTCAGTACCAGTGAGTGATGGACCGGGGGTCCGGTTCTGGGCTGTAATCCCACCTTACTTTGCAGCGTTTCCCAGGATAGACTCCGGATCCAGTTCCAGCCTGGTCTTGAGAAATCCCTTACAGGTGACGGAACAACGAACATAAACAGCAGACGTGCCGAGAGGGAGCTGGGTCACGATTATTGTTCATGCGATAGCCTTGGAAAAGAAATGTGTGCAGCAGGTAGGCGTAAAGACGAATAAAGGGTAGAAGTAGTGAGTAAGTGAATGAATTTGGAGAAGTGAAGGATTCCGTGGAGATCCTGTGCTTAACGAAGCGAGTCTGGGTTATAAACTGGTTACAGACATGTCGTTTGAAACACGTTGATTTTTAATCAGGAAGATGGAAGAAGTCCACGTGTAGTTTGCCCTGTTGTCCACAAGGTGGCAGTAGAAATTAATTCTGCTCTGTCTTCAAGGCCTTAAGCAACCAGTATTTATTTATTCATTTATTTATTTAAGTGATCTGATTTGTTTTATTAGAATATTAAAAATGGCATAGATGCAGTTCTGGGTTTGGAAATGCAATCTTTAGTGGTTTTGAAATAAATATCCGGTGAAATGATGGGGCAAAGCTTGGCACCCTGACACCACGCAGGAGCAGCACAATGACCCGTCACTGCCATCGCTCCGTCTCCGCTTTGCTGTGTACGAGGTTCAAGTCTCAGATCTGCGCTCCTCGGGTGTGGGCTGATATTTCTGCTAGCGTCAGGGCGCATCGGTTTGTGGCACCGTAATCCCGTCTGATCTCCCAGATCTTCGTCCTTGATGATGAATCTTTTTTTCTCTGTCTTTTTAGACCGTCCCAGCATTGTTGGTGCTCAGTCACAAACACCCGTGATGCCGGAAAAAATTCCCAAGAACAAGGAGTCTGTGGAGAACTGTTTTTAAATACTTTTCGATGTTCTTCAGAGATGTTTTCCTATGTCCAGACCACTTGCTCTTATTTTTTCCGTTGGCTCATCAAGGTTTTCTGTCTTTGTTTTCTTTTTTTCTTTAACACCCCAACCAGTCTCTGTGGTATGAAACGGTCCGTGTGTGCGCTGTGGGTTTTATTGCGGCCGAACACATGTTGGCGGGTTTTTTTTGATGACGTTTACGAGGGTTAAGTTCTGGGGTTTTTTTCCCCCTAAGTGCAGTAATGGCTCTAAAAAGCATGTTCGTATAAACGTTAAAACAGTGATCTTTTCCCTTCCTAAACATGATGCTCGGGTTGGAGCCAGGTTTTGGTTTTTAAGCGACCCTTAAGCTCCCGTGTCTTGGAGGGATCCCCCCCATCCTGTGTGACGGCTGCTTAATCACTTAAAAGCAGTTCATGGGGAGTTGTGAACCAGTTCGAGTTGTTGCGCGATTTTCCGACGTGATGAAGGCGTTTTCCTCGAGCTGTTAGCGATGGCTTTGGCTTCCTCGGCGAGCCTTGCCTTTCATACTCAGGATAATTTAGTGTCAAAACAGTGTTTTGATTCGAACAGAAACTCTGCCGTCGTCGCCCGGGACCCCTTAAGCAGCCAGGAGGGTTATTTATGGATCCCTGGCCGTGTTGCCGGATGGAGAATTTACATCCAGGCCGGGGGAGGATGTTCTACACTACGTACCAGTGCAAAGGTTTTTGTTTCTGTCCTGGCCGCTGACTTAAACACCACCAATACAGTGAACCCCCGCAATATCACAGTCCACCTATCGCGGGTTCGGTACATCGCAGATTTTCAAATTTTTTTTGGCTTTCGTGGGACTCTGGAATGTAAAATTAAGTATAATTTAAAAAAAAAATGTAAATTCAAACATTAAAAAAAACATTTAAATCGAAATAAAACAGTATGCACTGCATTTCATCAGCGGATGAATACACAGTGGCGATGTACGCCACTTCCGCTTCAGCTAGTAAACAGGCTGTAAACAGGAAGTGACCTCACTGGCCGTAAGTACACATGTAGAATTTTATATGTTAAAATGACGTGTGTTTAAGAGTGTAGAAAGTGTTTAAGAGCATAGGACGCGTTTATAAGTGTGGAAAAGGTTAATAAGAGAGTGGGAATAGTTTATAAAGCCTTAATATAAATATATATAAATATATATATTAAAATAAATGTGACGGCGCTACTTGATGGCTGGGAGTGAGGTTAATATTTTCTTTACCGTCCGCACATTGATGGGCGAATCTGGCCACGTTACCATGGGAGCTGTGCGTCTGTGGCGAGCTCCCTTCCTAGGCGTGGCACAGCACAATGACGACGTCCTCCGTCTGCCTGCGCGAGCGCCGCACGTGCCCATCGTGTGCCGCGGGCAGGTGGTGGAGGGACATTTTTCAGCGGCGAGGAGTTTGAATTTTGTCGCTTTTCATGAATCGTTTAGTCGTTTTGCGAGTTTTAGTCTGGAGCCGTTTCGGTTCTTTTCAGGTTTTTATGTCTTTTCTAAAAATCCAGTCTGGAAACTTTATAAAATTCACACGCAGATATTCGAAGTGTCTGGTCCCGTCCCCCCATGTTTTCTTTTCCATGTGTGTTCAAGTTGTGCTGTAGCTGAAAGGTAATTATTCACAGGTGCATTCTCAACTAAAAAAAAATAAACTAACCCTGCTTGTGAAAGGTGTAGCGTTTTTGTCTGATTTTTGGTTTAAAAAATCAGTCAGTTGTTTATCCTGACTATATGAAGGTTCTTCGACAACTTTCATCGATTAGGAACCCCCCCCCCCCCTAAAATCAGTTAGTTCTGAAAAAAGTAAATGACGTAATTAGCAAAACAATGTATTTCAGCACGTTCCTTGATGTTGAAAACTCGTCTCGGGTGTAAACATTAAAACTTACTTTAAGAATTTATGTTTACTGCTAAATACTTCCAGGCGTGTGGCAGTGCTTTGGTCTAGACTTTTATTTGAACGCTTTCAGAAATCGTGAGGCGGTGTAGTCAGTAATTCAAGCAATACACAGCGAAGAAATGTTTTTTAAAAAAAAAAAAAGGCGGAACTTTCTGAGAATGTTATACGCAGATTTCTTTTGAACTTTTTTATTTTTTTAATTTCCTGTATGATGGTTTGCCCCGGGCATAAGGATGAGCGGTCGTTACAGAACAGCTGGGAGGAGATGGGTCCTGAATCGCTGTTAGATTTGTTGTAGGTGCTGCCGTCTTGTGGACTACCATCCACGCCCACGTTAATGAAGGCATTACGGAGTGTCAGTGAGCCTTAAGTTTCAGTCCTGGTGTTTGGTGTTTAACGTGCAAACGTGTTTATGAAGGTATTTATGTGCGCCATGGACTTTATTTTACTTGGTGGGGGTGTTTAATGTTGTACTTAAAATAAAATAAAAAAAATCAATTAACACGAGTTGTTTTCTAAACGTGAAATAAAAGGGGTTTTGTTTCTTTGATTACTCGTTTTTTTTTTTTTTGTTTGTTTTTTTTTTTTTTTTGGTGGGGGGAACAGATTCTGGAACCGCAACAATCTTTCGAGTGCTTGTGCACAATGTGAAATACAGGTAGTCCTCAAGTTACGATGGAGATGCGTTCCCCCACACCCATCACACGTCAAATGTCGTATGTTGAACCACTTAGCCTAGCTTAGATACCTCAGCCTAGCTGAGCCTAGTTTAGCCTAGATGGGTATCTCAGCCTAGCTTAGCCTAGTTTAGTCTAGCTTAGGTATCTCAGCCTAGCTGAGCCCATCTTAGCCTATCTTGGGTATCTCAGCCTAGCTTAGCGTATCTCAGCCTAGCTTAGGTATCTCAGTCTAGCTGAGCCCAGTTTAGCCTAGCTTGGGTATCTCAGCCTAGCTGAGCCCATCTTAGCCTATCTTGGGTATCTCAGCCTAGCTTAGCGTATCTCAGTCTAGCTGAGCCCAGTTTAGCCTAGCTTGGTTATCTCAGCCTAGCTTGGGTATCTCAGCCTAGCTGAGCTCATCTCAGCCTAGCTTAGGTATCTCAGCCTAGCTGAGCCCAGTTTAGCCTAGCTTAGTTATCTTAGCCTAGTTTAGTCTATCTTAGGTATCTTAGCCTAGCTGAGCCCAGTTTAGCTTAGCTTAGGTATCTCAGCCTAGCTGAGCCCATCTTAGCCTAGTTCAGGTATCTCAGCCTAGCTTAGCCTACCCAGAAGTCTTTTCCTGTAGGAGACATGCTGGGGCATTTAGAAGTCATGCTTTTGAATTAAAATTAGCTCTTGAAGCACCCTAAAACCCGTGGTAATGCACTGTACAGTACACCGTTACACAAGGGAACTCCGTGAGTTGCGGGAAAGTGTGACGCATCACAAGTCGAGTGAGCCGGGCGTCATCCAGGTACTTCCGGATGTGGTACGCTGGTCTGCCAGCAATGCCTGCTTGTGAATATTAAGTCTTTTCTAAATATTTTACAATTTTCAGCTTATCACAATAGTCATCGGCACTTTGAAAAATCATACGCCGGGCCATCGTAACTCGAGGAGCACCTTCAGAAAAATTAGTTTTGTATTTGGGTTTAGTGTGAGCCCATAATTACACTGAACAGAAAACAGGGTTAAATATGAAAAACTCCCAAAGGAGAAAACTCTCCTGTCGTTTCATTAAAAAAGTATGTAAAGTGTTTTGACATCATTTATGTCATTTATTTCAAAGCCTTGTCTCTTCCAAATGTTTTTCATATTCTCCATCATAACGTTTACACTTTATCAAATGTTTCATATCATTTCGGTTTCCTGTAATCCGTTCCTTTTTAATGATTAACTTGAAACATTCTAAATGAAATGTTTTCTTCCCCCTTGTTTCTAGCTTTCCTACACATCGTTATGGAACCGACCAACCTGTACGACCGTGTTACTCCAGCGAGGTTAGAAAAGATCATTTTTGATTTGGGTTTCTCTCCTTTCTGCTCAGAACTCATCGAGAATGTGAAGCTGATACACAAGCCCGTGTCTTTGCAACCCAGAGGACTGGTGAACAAGGGGAACTGGTGCTACATCAACGCCGTATCCTTTCCCCTGCTGACACTCGTCTGTTCTCACACTCACGCCATGCACTTCTTCCTCTGGTTCTCCTCTTTCTCCTCCTCCTCCTGCTGTGGTGTTCTCATTGTCCCTGCGTTGTCCTTGACCGTAGCTTCAGACCCTGCAGGCGCTGATTGCATGCCCGCCCATGTACCACCTGATGAAGTCGATTCCCATCTTCAGTGAAACACAAAGACCCTGCACATCCACGCCCATGATGGACAACTTGTGAGTTCTGGTTCAAGTATCGGTGACGGAGAAGAACGTGTGAAAATATCGTGCTGTCCTTAGTGATGTAATAAACGGACTGTAATTTATCAGTAATATTACGAGGGTGAATCAAAAAGTAAAGGCAAAATACACGTCATAGCTTTAGCAGAAGTAACCGTGAGAACCTGAACCCATCCCTGTTCCACATAGTTCCCGTACAAGACAACGCATTTTTGTCGTATCGTTCATGTAGCTTCTGGATTCCCGCAGAGAAGTTTTTCTTCTGCTCCTGACGCCAGGTGAGCCCTGCTTCCTTTACTTCATCATCAGAGGTGAATCTGTGACCGCACAGCACCTCCTTCAGAGGACCGAAGATGTGATAATAGGTCCGGGCTGGAAGGAGGGCGTGGGAGATGTCGGAACTCGAGCCATCGCACTGTCTCTACTGTCCCTGCTGCTGTATGAGGACGTGCATTGTCATGGTGCAGCAAGACTGTCTTGGACAGCATTCCTCTTCTTTTTCCTGGGAATTGCAGGTTGAAGTTAATTTCTCTGCAATGCGCAGGAATTTACACTGTTCACTGTTTGTCCATGCGCTGGGAAATGCACCAGAATAGGAACCTTCATGTCCCAAAAGAACGTTAACATGATTTTCTTGGGGGAGGACTGACTTTTGGATTTCTTCTTCATTGGAGAAGACATCTCCACTCCTTGCTTTGTCTTCTGCTCTCCTGGAGATCACGCAATTTCAAAATTGCCTTTGGTTTTTGATTCTTTCTCCTGTGTGTGTGTGAACTGAAATAGCAAGGCTCATCATATTTCTAATTACATTTTTTTTAAATTCACATTCACGTATTGTATTGCATATATATATATATATATATATACATATGTACATACTGTATCACAGTATATTTTAGGAATATTCATATTTATGCTATTTTGGGGATATTATACAAAAACACACACAAAACACCAAAGCAAGGCTTCTAAAATACCCAGTGTTTCCAGGATGAGATCCAGATCCACTGTGACCCTGAACAGGATGACACGCTTACTGATGATGAATGAATGAATATGATCAGAGTGTATCTGAGAATGTTTAACACAAATCCTGCTTTGAAAGAATCATGGAGCCTGGAGCAAAATGCCACTAGTCAGTTTCTGAAGATGGCTGGGGTCCGATTTTCCAGCACTGAATTTCCCCTAGCGGCGTTTTCCTGTGTGCCAAAGAGTGACGTAAAGCGAGGATCATCTGCACATAATCAGGGCATTGATGGTAGAGAGCCTATTTGAACCCTTCACCACGGCTCTGAGGGTTATCGAGAACAGAAACACACACACTTAGACCTTTCCCTCAATTCCTTTAGTGTCAGAGCCTGAACAAGACCAATGGGGCATTTGTACATTTCACACAATGACAGATTGCCTTATTAGGGGGTAATATGGAGGGAAGCTCATTTAGAGCTGTTTAATAAGTATAGACCATATGACCTCCTATATGATAGCCTGTATTAATTATTTGAGACGGATGAGATTTCTGAGGCATTTAATAGCCACATATATTAATATTCATAAACATGTCCCCGTTTGTGTATGACAGGAAGGTGAACGTTAAAATCAAAATGCCAGAGAACCCGAGTGAGCAAACAGCCAAACAGCCAAACCACATCCAGTTGGTTAACGGGTGTATCTCGGGTTCACATAGTAGCCCATTTCCTTGCATGTACTAATTGGTAATCAATCTTAAGCATTCCTTGGCTTGGGCGGCACGGTGGCTAAGTGGTTACTGTCGCCTCACAGCAAGAAGGTCCTGGGTTCGAGCCCCGGGTTTCTGTGTGGAGTTTGCATGAATTCCGTGTCCGCGCGGGTTTCCTCTGGGTTCTCCGGTTTCCTCCGACCGTCCAAAAATATGCACATTAGGTGGATTGGTTACCCTAAACTGTCCGTAGGTGTGAGTCTGTGTGTGCGTGCATGAACCTGAGTCCCGAGTTAGGGGAGGGCTGGGCGTGGGGCTAGCGACCTCACCGTGTAGAATGCACTTAGCTACAGAAATGTCAACCGAGCCCCGTGGGGGCTGCTTGACACCCTATGTGCCGTACGGCATGATAAGGATCTAAGAAGCTAAGAAGATTCCTTGGCTTTGCTAAAATGCTGTATAAAAGAAAGGAAGTAAATTTGAAAAAATTAATCTCTATAAACCAATGAAGTGTTACCGTAATTAGCTATATTTCCATGCAGCCTAATAATCCATTAACAATCCAGTTCATAGCTCAGAATAAAATTCCTTTCAGTAATCTGTTAAATGGATAAACAATAGCCATGTAAACCTTTTCACTATCTGAATCTTTTTTTACATGCAGGGAAGATTGACAGGTGCAGATAAAAACAAAAAGGTGTACGGACGTCTTCCTACTTAGCGACTGAACTACGCACGGCCTCATTGAGACTTAAAACCTGTGCGCTGTGTGCACGCTTTTTAGCTAAAGATGTCAGGAAGCCGAAATTATAAGGCTTTTTTTTTTTTTTTTTACTTCGTTACATAGCATATTTAAGCGAGAGACCCTTTCCTTTTTTGGTTGGATAGAAAAATAATTTGTGTTATTCGTCAAGATATGTTTAGGGGAAAGTGCTGGGGTTTTGCTAACAAACAGGAATAAACCAGTAGAGGTACAGTATGATATTTTCTGTACAATATTTACAAAAGAATTCAAGTCGAAAATGAGGAAAAGTACGGACTGACCCAGTTAATATTCATTATACTTGAAAGAAAATCACCTATTGTGATATATCATATCATATCATATATCATATCATATCATCCAGCTTTAGATAATTAAAGATGGAAGATCTTTGGATTTTCTTTTTGCCTTTTTAGTGATTACTGCAGACTAATTGTGCACAATCTAACCAGGGACGTGAACTAACAAGGAAAGGTTTGAATTTCACTCTTTAAACTTTACCCATTTGTTCCCAACATGCAACGAGAAGCAGAGGAGTGACTTTAGACATGCAGAATGAGCTGCTGAGATGGTGTTAGCCCTGTCCCTAGCTAAGGTGCATGAATGGAGATCTGTGGAAGAAACAAATGAGAATCTTTGACTGTCTGGATTTAATTAGCTCACCAGGGTAGCCTTTAACTACGCAATTATCCTCAACTGATTGGCTTTCTCTTTAGCCCTGGTGCCCCTGTCGAAATGCCCCCGTACACCAGCAGCGGGTAGCTAATGAGGCTTGGGCTCGGCTAAGTGGGTCAGGCCTTTGGGCCGACCACCGAGGTCTCCACCTGCTCTTAGGTACTCAGAGAAAAATATGAAAGGTGTGTGCATGTGTGCACAAGGGAGACGGTGAAAATGTCTCGAACAGATCAGGATTCTATAAGAAAAAAATGGGGAAAGGCAGTAAGTGAGGCGAGCTGAAGACAGGAAATGGCCAAGATATATGGAAATGAGCAGAGAAAAGAAGAGACAGTGTGAACCCAGTGCCCCTCATGCCCCCATGACTCAGTAAAGACTTGTTCAATACACACATAGTGCACACGGTTAATGAATGGCCGTATTTGTGAGGCGGTGATGCTCCAAAAAAAAAAAAAAAAAAAAAACCCCAGCCTTCTTCTCATGGGGTCATGAATGCTGCAACAGGAAGGACAAAGGGATTTTGTGTGTGAGGGGATGAAATCACATAAAAGACACACCAGCTCTGGCCCAAAAATAGTAGGGCTGGGGACTAAAGCCCATTTAGGGACATTATGGAGGTCAGGACAAGCCAGAGTAACAGCACATATCAGTCGTTAGCTTCCATTTGTGCGTGAAAATTTTTCCTATGAAGAATTTTTCCCTTAGATTGAATAGTGAACATCTGCTTCTCCTGCTATTCCAACAGGAAAAGGTGTAAAAGTGTCGATTTATTAGCTTAATTAGTTAATAACCTCAAACAAACCCACCCCCTTTCCTGGGAAATCAGTATTGCATGGCATGAATTTGCATGTTGGAACATGATTGGCTGTCGTGTTTTATTACGTAATAGCACTTGGCTTATTCCAATGAGATGACACGCTACTCTTTTTTTAAAAGAATGTGGCACACATACATTCGCTCTCTCGCTCGCTCACTCACCGCAACATTAAACACTGATTAGTAAATCCCTCGCAGGGATAAATCACCTCTCCTGGCTTTGCTGCCACGTCACAACCTGGCGCTTGTCCACACCTGCGCTTCCACGGTTTGAAGACTGCATGAAACGGTCAATGCGCACGAGGGGCCCACCCATGATAGCAACGTAGCAAAACAAATTCGGCCTCCTACATAGGTCCATGACAACCTCTGGACTCGAGCTGTACTCTCCATAGTTACGGCCTTGAAGCACACTCGGCACAATCACACACCGCAAAGTATTCGTTCTGCTCTATACATACAGCTGACTTAGCATGCCTTTATTTGTTATTGTTCTTGAATTTTGAATACGGTAGTTTTCCTGGATCTTGGGTCTGCCTTGCTCTCTGACATTCTGTTCTGTCCTCCCCGGACTTTGTGGCTATCCCTCACCCTTGCGTATTTGACTAATGTTTAGGATCTGTCCACAATTCGCCGGTTCTTTTAATAAAAGCAGTCTATAGTTGCCTGATAAGTTTCACAATATACAGTGGGACCTTGACATACGACATTAATTCGTTCCTGGAGCGAGGTCGTATGTCAGAAGTGTCGTAAGGCGAATCGGATTTCCCCATTAAAATGAATGGAATTACTAATAATTCATTCCAAACCCCCAACAAAACACACAGATTTCTTTTGTGACGTGTTTTTAAATAAGAGAAATGTCCTATATAAATAAGTAATAACGTATAAAACAATAATATAACATGATAAAAGTGAATGTAAAGAAATAACCTGGTTTTATGAAGTGTCCTTTACCTTGAGGATCACAAGAAGCGATGATGGA
>JAQLOM010000020.1:10146121-10157005 GCA_030068315.1 Chrysichthys thysi
ACCCATGATGAAAATACAGGGTACAGGACAAATAAAGCTCCAAAACGGCACAAAGAACACAAAACGAAGCGAGAAATCCTGCGGTGATGCTTACTCAGCTAGCTCGACACGTGATCTGTAGGTCGACTTGGGGCGGACTGGGACACGGGAACGCGTAATGGCGGCAGGCTGCACAAAACATGATGAAATCGCCAATGTTGTATCCCAAAAAACTGTTGTATCCCAAAGCATAAAATCAACCTTGTATCTCGGAAATGTCGTAACCTGGGTCGGGCGTAAGTCAAGGTACCACTGTATCTGTATCTGGTTGACCATAGAAAGGACACATTTCCTTTTATAAAGAAAACAAAACAAAACTGAAAACCCCTTTACTTCAAAATCACTTATCACAAAAGCCTAGGAGCAGCTATTTATCTAGTTGAAACATTTATGTGCAACATTCATTCATTCATCTTCCTGGTCAGGGTTGCAGTGGATCTGAAGCCTGTCATGAGATCACTGAACACACTGCACACACGTCAACACACTCTCTCACACCTGACACCAGAGGTCCCAAAGGAAACCTTTTACGCCATGTGGAGAAACAGTGCTTGTAGCACACACATGAATTCTGTAGTCAGAAAGATTATTTATAAATAAAGCCGCTACATGTATAGAATTCGTCCTCTCAGAAGCGAAGCTCTAAGACATTTGGGGTTATCTGTGGTTTCCAATGCACTAGGGTTCCTCTTTTTGAGTCTCTCAACGTTTTCCCTTCATGTTGTCTCAGGAAGTTTCTCCTCGTCTCTGGCGTGTTCATTAGCGATCTAAATATCTGAATATCCGCTTTTCTGTAAAAGCTACTTTGTGACAGCTGAGAGGAAAATCACTTGTGCGTTGTGGTTTCGTTGAGTGTCGCTGGGTGTTGAATTGTGTAACAGATTTATAGAGCACTAAGTCATACTTTAGTGTAATATCTAACGAGTATTATTGTCTTGTATTGTATTGTATTATTGTCTGAGGATTATCACACCTTTTGACCCTTTGTGCTGCACTAAATAAAGGGTAAGTTCAGAAATGGCTCATATTTGAGCAAAATTTATATATAATTAATTGCATTTTGGACCATTTGTGGTCCACTGTGGACTTAAACATAGGTGCTGGTATAGTTGTACCACTTTAGGTCTGTAATACAGTGCTACCTTGACTTACGACTGACCCAGGTTAGGACATTTCCGAGATACGAGGTTGATGTCGGGCTATTTTGTGCTTTGGGATACAACATTGGCGATTTCATCACGTTTCGTGCGGCCCACCGCCATTACACGTTCCCGTGTCCCAGTCCGCCCCAAGCTGACCTACAGATCACGTGTCGAGCTCGCTTAGTAAGCATCACCGCAGGATTTCTCGCTTCATTTTGTGTTCTTTGTGACGTTTTGGAGCTTTATCTGTCCTGTACCATGTATTTTCTTCATGGGTCCAAAGAAAGTGAGTAGCAAGACTGGTGCTGAGAAGAAGAAGAGGCCACTTACCTTAGATATAAAGCAGGAAATCACTCAAAAAACACGCTCAAGGTGTGCGCGTCACGGACTTGTGCGAGGAGTCCGGGCGGAGTAATTCTCCCTTTTAAGTTAAGTTTAGCGCTAAAGTGTAGCATAAGTTTAGCGATATGTAAAGTGTAGAATAAATTTCGCGACGTTCTGTAAGCGTATAGCGAGTGTTCAGTCGGCGACAGAGGGCGATGTACGTAACATAAACAAACCTCCTCCGACAATCCTCCCACCACCAACGTCCGTCCTACACCTCACAAAAGAAATCGGTGTGTTTTGTTGGGGGTTTGGAACAAAGTATTAGTAATTCCATTCATTTTAATGGGGAAATTCGATTTGTCTTATGACACTTCTGACATACGACCTCACTCCAGGAACGAATTCATGTTCTATGTCGAGGTACATTGTACTGTGTGCAACTGCTTTAAGTGAATCTTCTGTCAAAAACCTCCTACCTGCTGGCTGATGGGCCAAATCTTCCAGGTTATGTTGGTCTTGTTGGTTGCATCTATTACACTGCTCAGGGTGAATCAACTGATGGAAACTCCCCCTTCATGCTCATAAGAACAGATTGCGATGGCAGCTGTGGAAAAAGAACAACAGATTCTTGTCCTCTAGGGAAAACTAGATGCTTTCGCCTCTTCTGGCATTTCTGGTATCCGTGTATGTAGTATGCCAGATTTGCTTCTATTATTAAGCACGCCACAGGGGTCTGTGTTTTCTGTTTTGATGGGCTGCTTATCTACAACAGCTGATCGAATGTTTTGCTTGAGCTCCAGCTCCCCAAAGTGCTTTATGGCGAGTTCGTTCCACAGGCAGGCTCAGGAGTTTGGCGTAATCATGAGTATCAGCAGATTCATGGCTGACCCGCAGCCATTTTAATTCCCTTTTGTTCTACCAGCGTAACGCTTTGTCTACACTCACTCGGGACATTTGCTGTTGATGTGGTGTTTTTGATAAATAATTGAACTTTACCAGTCATCCATTCCAAGCTGCAGGCATTTTGCGGGTGAATGTGGAATGTGGGGAAGCGATTGAATTATGGTTATGATACCAATGGAAGGTCAGATACTTCATAACTGTGACTGTTAAAACCTATAACGAGACAAATATACAGCAGTGACGTGCTTTTATAAGCTCAGCTTGTTATCTACTCTGTTTTGGTTTTTTTTAGTTGCAGTTTGTCCTAAAAGACCTTCTAGTCGTGTTTAGTGAGCTTAACCTGAGATGACAGAGAGCAAAATGCACTCTTTGTGTTTGTCTGTGCTATAAACTTGCGCTTATTCCCCTCTGATGCGATGGTTTTGCTTCTGTTGGCGTCCTTGACTATTTCTTCAGTCCCTTGTGACTGCGGTGCTCTGTTTATCTCCTGACCTTAATTGAGACACACGTAGAAGTGTGATGCTTCTAAACTGCAGCGTGAACCTGTTTACAGTTACATTCAGTATGGTCTTCTTCCTAGGGATATCTGTAAAAAGGGCTATTTTGTGGAACCAGGATTTTTTTGGTTGGCTTTTTTTCTCGTCATGATAAGGCTCTGACTGAAAAATATCAAAAATATACATACAACAGACCTAATATTTCGTTAAATATCTCTCGAACAGGTGCTTTTGGTAGCCATCAGAAAGCTTCTGGCAGAATTCTGGTTAGATATTTCACCACTCTTCTTCTTGGTAGAACTGGTAGAGTTCAATTAAATGTAAGTGTTTCCTGGTACAGGAGTTCATCATTTTATCCACTTTGTGCAATGCACCAGTTCCACTGGCAGTAAAACAGCCCCAGGGCATGATGCTACCACCACCATGCTTAACATTTGGTACGCTATTCATCTGTACCTATGATCATTGTGGCCAAAAAACTCAACCTTTGTCATATCTGATCATAAAACCTTCCTCCAGAAGGCTTTTTCTTTGTCCATGCTGTCAGCTGCAAACTATAGTTGAGCTTGAAAGTATGGATTTTGGAGCAGGGGCTTCTTTCTTGGACGGCAGCCCCTCAATCCATGGTGATGTAATGGGGATTCCTGGGTCGTTCCTGAAAATCTGAACCAATTTCCTCTCGGCTGAGGGGGATAGTTTGGATCTTCTTCCAGATCTTGGCAAAGTTGCTCCACCTCCCATTAACTTGTACTTGTAATCAAACCCTTTTTATTTTGTGCACAGAGAAGCTACCACCTGTAGTCAGTCATGGTCACTAACAGGAAGTTAGGAGGCCTTGGTCTTGGTGAGTTAAAAGACATTTTGGAATTTTCTGCACCGTTGAATTAATAATCTCTGTGGATGCATGCATATTTCTGACAAAATAAATAAAAAAATATATATTGGTCTTTCTTTCATGAAAGATTTAAGTTTGTGCAATCATTCTGCCACAGAAAAGAAATCAGAGAAAGCCCAGTATTGCCATGACATTCATATCCATGATGACTGCAGGTAAACTTCTGGCCTCAACACAAAGTGTGAAATCAACATTTTCTCCATTTAGTCACAAAAAAATTCTCATTAAATGGCTATTAGGTAGCTAATTAACTGTTGTAAGATAACATAAGTAAACGGATGAATATTAATTAGCCTTTATGAATAATAATGTGTAGCAAAGGGGTCTTGTGGAAATTGCACTGTAAATTGGAGACACATGGAAAGGCACGCTGCAGATTCATCGAAGAAAGAAGCCCCTGCTCCAAAATCCAGACTTTCAAGCCCAACTATAGTTTGCAGTTGACCACATGGACAAAGAAAAAGCCTTCTGGAGGAAGGTTTTATGGTCAGATAAGACAAAAGTTGAGTTTTTTGGCCACAATGATCAGAGGTACAGAGGAACATTGTACCAAATGTTAAGCATGGTGGTGGTAGCATCATGCCCTGGGGCTGTTTTACTGCCAGTGGAACTGGTGCATTGCACAAAGTGGATGAAATGATGAACTCCTGCACCAGGAAACACTTACATGTAATGTGCAATTATGGATTTGTTTATTAATCAATAAACCTTTAATTGGACTTTATGGATTGTAAAGCTGCTGTGCGACAATGTCTGTTGTTAAAAGCGCTATACAAATAAAACTGAATTGAATTGAATTGAATTGAATACAGAGGTTTGTTTCAAATATTATAAATATACTGTTTAAATTAGTCCATTAAAATTGGTTTTAAAGTAGAGCGAAAATTTCTTGAGATGGGTCACACAATGCCTGAAAATAACGAGCTATATTACCTTTAAACTACATGGTCACAGCTCAATTTTCCAGCTGAATGTGTGACGTGAAAAAAAGAGTCGAATGGGTGTGAAATGCCACTCTGCTGGCCGTCGCTGGCAGGAATGTGTTTGTCTGAAGAAATCGCAGGCATTGGAGCAGGAAATGAAGTGTAATAAGGAAGAATAATGGCACCGTCAACCTGTCAATAACAGCTCAGAAACTTATTGTCCTTGACTTATTACTGCACAAATTTAATACACTTTTGAACCCCACATCCTGCATCATGATTATCCACTGACCTGTAGACCTTACCCACCTAAAGAAATTATATTTAAAAAAAAAAAAAAAAAGATAGAAATAAAAACGTCTTTAAATTCAACAATCGGTCTCCTTTTCTTTCAGATAATTGCAGGTACGGTGATTTGGATTATTCATGAAGGTAGAATGCCTCAGATCTGCATTATGGTTCGATGGCAGATAAATTATTCATGGAATAAAGACTTCGGGTTCTATCCAGAGAGCATCCGCTTTTCAGCAGGGGTTCATGATTGTAGAGTTTGGTGAGGCAGGACGACATTATTAAAGACATAGCCTCAAACAAAATTAAACTGAGAGGCTATAACAATTGATTTAAGCCTACCTATAAAATCAAAATTTAGAGCAACCCTGTAATAGACCGCTGAGTCTAGCAGCCTAGTAGCTTGTTTTCAGCACTTTTAGACGCATCTTTGTTCAGTTGTGCGAGGGGTGTTTTCCATTCCCGTTTCACTCTGCCGTTATTACAGGAAAACATCATAGACACAGTGCCTGCTTTTACAATTCACCTTTGTTTGTAAAAAAAAAAAGGAATTAAGGATTTACATCTGATTATATGGTATAAAACAACATATTTACAGCCATTGAGTCGTTTTACACTAGACAATTTTTGGTTTAAAAGAAACACAACACTGGCAACACTGTTATTAATTGTCCTGCCATCTGCCCCACCCTCAAGCCTGGGGCAGCATGATTCCTGCCTCAACGAGCCTGTTATCATGTAATGCAGTTCCCATTTTAACCACTAGGTGCATTAATAATTCTAAGGCAGCCGTTCCCAACCCTAAGAATCCTGAGGCCCATTTTGAAATCTGAAAATCTTCTGCAGCCCACCCAAACCTTTAATCACAACTCTGATTAATAATCAAATGACCAGTGGTTCTTAACCTTGTTGGAGGTACTGAACCAGGTGTATAGAAATTTGACCCTAAATAAGACTAGTCCTTAGTCACGGTAATAGACAGACCAGCAATTAGAAACATGAACGGCTTGTCATTTTGTCAAAAAAAAAAAAAGAATCATGAGCATTACAAGCTTGAATTTATGAATGACAAAAAGCCAAGACAGGGCGGCACGGTGGCTGAGTGGTTAGCACTGCCGCCTCACGGCGAGAAGGTCCTGGGTTTGAGCCCCGGGTTCGGCACGGGTGCCTTTCTGTGTGGAGTTCGCAGCGAGTTTGCATGTTCCTCTGGGTACTCCGGTTTCCTCCCCCAGTCCAAAGACATGCACAGTGTGAATTAGGCCGATTGGCGAGTCTAAATTGCCCATAGGTGTGAATGGATGTCTGTCTCTGTAGGCTGATTGTCTGTCAGGTAGATTGGTGACCTGCCCAGGGTGTATCCCGCCTCTCACCCGATGTCAGCTGGAATTGGCGCCAGCTTCCACCTGCGACCCTGAACAGGATTAAGCGGCAGAAGGCGAAGACGAATAAAAAGCCAAGACACATGATCTTGATTAAATTATGATTAATTGTGCGGGCAGAGATTTAGTTCAATCTCATTCCTGACTTTATTTATAGCATTTCATGCCCATTTCACTTGTTATACTATGGGTGGGATTTCTTCCGCCCTTATTTAAAATAATTTATGTAGGACTTGAGTCTTGATTTCATTTGAATGCGTCTTTCTTTTAGGGAGTTGTACTCTTGGCTCATGTCGAGTTCTCACTTGGGAGTTGATTATGATTTGATAAACGCCGTTCATCGTGATGAGAGAATGGCTAATTAAGTGTTTCATAACTAGTGAATGAATAATTGATTCACAATTAAGGCACTGTTTTTGAATATGAAACCCTATACATGTGACACTGATTAGACTGAGTGACGCACACCACAGTGTTGCAGATGGAGGTCTAGCTGGCCTACTTATCTTTCTTTGGGTTACTTATAGATTAGATCTAGGGCGGCACGGTGACTGAGTGGTTAGCACTGTCGCCTCACAGCGAGAAGGTTCGAGCCCTGGGTTCGGCACAGGTGCTTTTCTGTATGTCTGCATGTTCTCCCCGTGTCCGCGTCGGTTTCCTCTGGGTACTGCGGTTTCCTCCCACAGTCCAAAGACATGCTCATTAGGCTGATTGGCTACCCTAAATTGCCCGTGAGTGTGAGTCTGAGCGACACATCAGTTGGGGTACGGTCACATCACAGATGTCACGCGCCCGAGATGGCTTGTGACGACAGCTGACCCTGCACAGCTAGGAAGAAGGTCCACTCTCATGTGAGACCAAACTGATCACTGCTTATAGGGTGTCTGTTTCTGGGCACTGACCCCACACCCTGCTCTCAGAGCCTCCTTTGCACAGCCTGGTGTGTAAAGGTCAGCTTGTCACTCTCGACAGTGTATGGAGATTACCACTGATGGTTTAAATACTCCATATGGTGCTGGTGTTGGTGCTCCTTGTACTCCATATGGTGCTCCCTATGGTTCACAGGCCATTTAAAGCCATTTAGCCAAAGAGCAAAACACATGGGTGAGTGCTGTAATTGGGAAATAACATAACATAATTGAGGAAACCGGAGAACCCAGAGGAAACCCACGCGGACACAGGGAGAACATGCAAACTCCACACAGAAAAGCCAGGACGCTTACAATGCACATTCTAATAATAATTTATTACTGCTTAGACTTTGATTACATTCCAGCGTCCTGTGATATCTGTTGTATGTAGTATTAAACAACAAATGGTGTATTGTGCATCTGTAGTCTACGTAAAACGAATCCTCAGTGTCCCGATTTGAGTCGTGATTGACTGTAATGTAATATCCTGTTGAATGGCAAGTGATTTGTTGTTTGTGAACTAAGTGTACTGACCTGTAATATCCTTGTTGCTGTCCTATTATTCATAGTAATACCCTTTTATGGCAGTTGCATTATCTAATTATGTCTCTGTAATGTATGCGCATACAAGCGTAGACTTTAATTAAACAATGTGCATCCGTAATGAAATCCTATAGACACTTACAGTGCAGCTTATCAATTTAAATGGATTTAATTAAGAGTGCAAATTAAATACATGTGGACACCATCTTACCACCATCATTTGAAAACTCATAATAATAATAATAATTATTATTAGTAGTAGTAGTATTGTGTTAGATAGATAGATAAATAGATAGACTGATTAGTAGATTGATACCAATCAGACCCAATTATTTTGGTGGGGAACATTTTCAGAAACAGATCTTAAAGTCTTAAAGTAAATTAAAGAATGATATTTGTTGCATATCCCTTGCTTGCAGTAACTGCATCAAGCCGGCCACCCACTGGCATCACCCAACTGTTGCGTTATTTTTTTGGAATGTTTTTCCAGGCTAGTTCCACAGCTTTTTTCAGTCTTTGTTTGTTTTATCCCTTAAGTCTCCTCTTCAGGGGGTAAAATTCTGCTCAGTTGGGTTACGATCTGGTGATTGATTTAGCCAGTAAAAAAAAAAATACTATAAAAAAAACTTATTTTTCCCTCCTGAAGTCTGTTGTTGTGTTGGCAGTGTGTTTGGGATTATTGTCTTGCTTCCTGATGAATCTGCCAGATTGGATTTCTCTATAAACTGGCAGACAGACCGTTCCTGTAGACTTCTGAAGTCATTCTGCTGCTACCGTCTGGACTTCCATCATCAATAAAGATTAGTGACCCCATCCCAGGAGCAGCCATGCAAGCCCAAACCATGACACTACTTCTGCCTTGCTTGATTGATGTTTTCTATTTGATTGAACCTGTATGTTTTGGACCATGAGCAGATCTTTTCTTTCTAAACACTTTGGCCTTCCCATAACTTCGGTTGAGGTTAATCTTGGCTCCAGGCTCTTCTCTGTGTTTCTTTACGGATTCCAATCTGGCTTTCTGATTCTTTACTGCTGTCGAGTGGTTTTCGTCTTGTGGTATGGCCTCTATATTTCTGCCTTCAACGTTTTTGAAAAGTAGACTGTGATACTTTCATGTGGAGGTTGCCGCTGATGTCACTGACCATCGTTTGGAGGTTTTTCTTTACAGCTCTCACAGTGTTCGTCATCAACTGCTGTTGTTCTTCTTAGCCGTCCTGCTTGATCTCTGGTTGTTAGTACACTTAAGCTTCTTTCTTTTTCAGGACATTCCAGATTGCTGTATTGGCAATGTCCAATGCATGTGCAATGAAAATATGATCGATTTTCCTTCTTTTCCCAGCTTGAAATTGGCTTGCTACTCTCCTATGATCAGCTCTCTGGTCTTCATTTTGGTTTATTGGTTTATCCTTTTTAACACCAAATGCAGTCTTCACAGCGAAAAACCCTCGGCTTAAACCGATAGTAGATATTCAGAGCCATTAATTGTTTAAACAGTGACTCTATCAGGGCACATGTGGGCATTAAAAAACACCTGTCAGTCATGTGTTCTAATATTTATGATTACTTTTCCAGAGCGCCACTGTGAATAAAGCATCAATTATACCCATCAGTACACTCCACACTGTAGCAAGTTATGGAATTAAACTTTTCTTTAATTCAGTTTAAAGTATGATGATGCAGCCTGCGGGCAACAGAACTGGGAACCAGAGAATAAAACCAAATTTAAAAAATCATCACTAAAAGCCTGGCGGTGCTTTAAAGATATGATCCCTTACAAGGAACCAATGCAGATGTGTGTTATGCCACTTGTAAAACTCTTCTGCTTGGGTCTTGCTTCATTAAAGTCAAGGATCTAATTCCGTTCATGGGGGAAATTATATTCCCCTTTTTTCCATCTCTTAAAGCACATAAGTCATGTTTTTTAGCCCATAAGCACGCACACACACATCCTTGATGAAAGTTTTATGTGCTTGTCTCTCAGCGTGTGTCCACGCTGTCAGTCACGCTGCTCTGCCTCGGCTAGAAACCATATCCTTTGAGCTTTCTATTGCATGAGGCGGCAAATCATTAATTAAGTCTGACGAAGCGAACGCCTGCTTTGTTGTGCTTTAGAAAAAAAGACATCCATTTTGCTTTGTCTTCGGCCTATCTAGTCTTTTCTTTTCAGAACTTCGTTCCTTCACCTGTCATGTTGACAAGGCTGTTACAAGTTAACGTTTGTCTTCAGATTGTATGCCTCTGCCTGTAAGATTATCGTGAGTGATAAAAGACAATAATGACATTCAAATGTAATTTTTAATTTAGTAGTCTTGTGATGGGATGGGATGTGATGTGATGTGATGTGATAGACAGATCCTGAGTTTTAAAATAATAATGTAGACTAGCATGCTAGTACCTACACTTAGTCATGTACTAGATCCGCAAAATACGTTAGAGAACTAAGGGGCTAGAGTACAACTAGACTAGACGTAGTGATGGACCAGCTTAGTATAACAGACTAAAGTGCTATGGAACTAATGTTCTAGCCTTATTGGTGTTATAGATGAGGAGAACAGATTAGAGTATTAATGCATTACTGTAAAGAATATAGTGGTATCCTAGGTTAGTATTATAAATGGGGGTACTTGTGTACTACTATCCTACATTTAATGGTGTCCTAGATTACTGTAACAGACTTGAGTATTAAACTATTACTATACTTAACTTAGTGGTGTACTACATTAGTATTACAGGCTGTAGTACTGGAGTATTACGATACTAGACGTTGTGGTGTACTACAATTCCTGAATTCCAGAAAAGTTGGGATGTTCTTTAAGGTTGAATAAAATGAAAACAAAAAGACTTTCAGATTACATGAGCATACAATATTTTATTCATAACAGAACTCAGATAACACAACAAATGTTCAAACTGGGAAATTGTACACCTTTATCCCCTAAATGAGCACATTTCAAATGTGATGCCTGCTACAGGTCCCAAAAAAGTTGGCATGGGGGCAACAAATGGCTGAAAAAGCAAGAAAGTTTAAAAAGAT
>JAQLOM010000020.1:10261981-10277340 GCA_030068315.1 Chrysichthys thysi
CACACACACACACACACACACACACACACACACACACACACACACACACACACACACACACACAAACACACACACAGCAAAACCAAGCTCCCAATAAAACGTGTGATTCGACGAGCGTGTACATGTGAGAGCTAAAACTAGTTCACGGCCTTCTTAGTGGGAAATGGCTGCGTTACCATGCTCAACTTCACAGACAGGTCCATGTGCGTCTTTCGCAGTGCTTCCTATTATAAGCGGTTTCAGCTCAGGGTCAGGGATAAGGATACAGGCCACAGGGGTCGGCACTGCATGCCACCAATGTGCCAAATCTGAAACTTGAACTGGATGTATATTTGAGCTGATGGATCAAATCCACTCCGGCTGAAACAATACTGAGATAGACCGGAGGTTTCAAAGCCATAAAGCAGTAGATTAAGCCAGTGTTTACAGTAGAGGCGTGTGCGGGACCGCTTTTCGAATCCCGGTTCCACCTACACCCAAAGGAATCCTGACCTGCCTGCATGCCCCCAAAAGAATTCTAACCAATTGCGTCCTTCCAGAAAGAATTCTGACCAACCTCACTCACACTTGAAAGAATCATCACTGATCCTGCTCTCCTCCAAAAAGAATTCCAACTAAACCTACACATTTCCATCTGAATTCCACCCGAGGCCACCTGCTTTCAAAGGAATTTTGGCCAATCCCACCTGCTTCCGACCAACTTCAACCAATTCTGTCAGGAGTGAGCTGAAGTCTCCCACAAATTCCAAAAGTTCAGCCCACTCTCAAAATGAAAAATTTTCCCATTCCCCTTTTCCCTGAAGAATTCTGACCAACCCCACCTGCTTCTGGAGGAATTCTGACCAATCCCATCTCCCTCAAAAGAATTCTGACCAATCTCGTCTTCCCCAAAAGAATTCTGACCAATCTCGTCTTCCCCAAAAGAATTCTGACCAATCCGATCTCCCCTAAAAGAATTCTGACCAATCCCGTCTCTTCCTAAAAAAAATTCTGACCAATCCCGACTAACCTCTAAAGAATTCTGACCAATCCTGACTAACCTCTAAAGAATTCTGACCAATCCCGTCTCACCCAAAAGAATTCTTACCAATCCTGTGTCCTCATAAATGAATTCTGACCAAGCCTGTTTCTTCCTGAAAGAATTCTGACCAATCCCACTGAATCTGGACCGACCCAGCCCACTAAGAAAAGAATTACGACAGATTCGGGCTGCTCCCAAAAGAATTCCGGCCAATTCGACAGTTCCTTTTGTTTGACTCCTTAATATTTTCTTTTGAACTTGTTTTTTATTCCGCAAATATACAAATTAGTAACTTGAACCACAGTGACACTGACCAGGATAAAATTTTGAGCTTCATATTTGATCACTAGCATGACCATTAAAAACACTGTTGGTCTGGGCTCTGCAGGACCCTACTTCTATGCATACCTGAGCTTAATAAAGTCCAGTGTGCCTGTTCTGAATAAACCGAGAGAAAGTCTTATCCATTCCTGGCTGATCGGCGTCCGTCAGAGCCTCACTAGGAAGCACGTTTCCTGCCAGACCTCACAGCTAACGTGCTGCCAATTCTGTGAACTCAATCAGCTCTGGTGCCACTCACTCCTACTGTGTCTACAGACACCTGGCACACACTTATCTGTGCATGAGATGCTCTACATCAGCTCTGGGTATCAGATCCTAGAGACTGATAGGCAACGATTACCTTGGTAGTGATGCCAATCTACTCATGTTTTATTCATGAGCATTAGTTTAAATTTGTCGGGAAAATGGTTTAGGGTGTAAAAGATCCAATGCTACCCAAAATTCCTACTGTAAATAATCCACCCATTCAGAATTGGCTTCTTTCTATTAGCTACATCCCGTATGGTAAACATACTACTAACCATGTTAGTCTTTGGTAATTTCCTTAGCAATTTACTTACTTAAGCCATCGGTTCTACCCCAGCTACAGAATGTGAGACTTCGTACTTTTGTAAACCATCATAAGACGAACCACTGTGTTGAACCACTTAGCCTAGCTTAGGTATCTCAGCCTAGCTTAGCCTAGTTTATGTAACCAGGTTGAAATTATATGTTTAGAATTTATTGTTTTTCCTGTTTGTTTGAAACTTCACCAACATCTCAAATGTTCTTTTATTTGATTAGTTCAGATCACAGTCCCATTGAAGAAAAAAGTGCAACTTGGAAGTGTGCGTATTCTGGGTACTGTCGCTTTAAGACTGCCGGCAGCCTTGGTTTACTTCCTGAATGAGGAAGAGGTGAGTGTTTAATGCTGCTCGTGATGAAAATGAACTGTAACGTTTTATTATGGTAAAATGAGTGATTGTGTAGTCCTGTTGTGTTGTTTCAGCTTTAAAGAATATGTAGTTATGTTATCAGTTGAAGTTCAGTTAGTATGTTGGTATGATTTTTATTTTGTAGAGTTTTGTATCATGCTTCACGGTGCTACGAGCTCTTCATGTGCTCCGTTTTGCTAACAGGGAGACCGATAAGCGAGATTTCATTTAAAATCACATTTCTGTCAAAACAGAGTTTGTCAGAGAGATCCATGTATGATGTAGGCAGTCGCACTGTGTCTCTGAGATCCATCCAGCCGCGACACTGCTACACAAATACTGAGGTCCGGGTACAGACAGCCGCCGCTGAAGCTGTTCCGTTAATAATCACAAAAAACCCCCAGAGGTAACGCACTGTACAGTACTCCGATACACAAGGTAACTGAATTGCAGGAGAGAGTGAGGCATTGTGTGAAGCCAGGTGATCACAGCACAGCATCAACGCGCACTTCTGGGTGTCAGCCATGTACTTCCTGGCATCGTCTGAATGTCCGCATACGTCATACGCTGTTACGCTGCCAGCGATGCCTACCTGCAAATTTTAAATATTTTCTAAATATTTTACAATTTTTAGAGCATCACAATAGTCATCGTAAGTTTGAAAAATCGTAACCTGTATTTTAATTCATGTGGCAACTGCAAGCAGTTCTAGCTGGCATTGGTTTGTAAAATGCCAAACTGGTAATCACAAAGTACCGAGAAGATTATCAGTCTCCCTAGACGTGCCCACTTAGCTCTGTAATAGGCAGGCAGGCTTCTGGGTAATTAGCCCTTAGCTGGCACTGTGCGAACAGCATTAAGCTACATCTTTAAAACGCTCGCCTGAAATGACTCTGTGCTAATCTGTGCAGCTTTATAAACAGGAAATGGTGAAACAGCAAAAAAGAAAAAAAACAAAAAAAAAAAAACAAAACACCACATTTTCCAGTTCTGGAAATGACCAAGGTCTTAAAAATAGGTACAAGATATCCCACGTGACTTTTGACTGTGTAAAAGGCATTGTGGAAACATTATTCTTTTCCATTCACACCTGCCTTTCCAGCGCTGGCACTGTCCCTACATTCTTTATGTCCCGGGGAGATGCCAAGTCAATAATCAAACAATGTGGCATGCCCACAGTGCTCTGATCAGACAGAAACACAGAAGAGTTAGTCTTGGTTTCCAAGAGCTAATCAAGCTCTTCATCTTAATAATTAGGTGTGTTGGGCAGAGGGCCAGGGACTGGAAGCGAAGATACCTTGTTCAACACACTTGATCTAACTAATGAGCCAATTAACAGGTCCTTGAATCAACATCGCAATATCTGAACCGAAGGGTTTTTGAACCCCAGCAACAGAACTGCAAAATTCAAAAGCTCAAATATCCCCAAGTGCACATGGGCGTCCAAAAAAAAGAGTTCTGGATACTCTGAGGTGACCTTGTTATCAAACACAAGATGACGGGTGAGGTCCAGAGTGGTCTGTGCACCGTCCTAAGTGAAGAGATGCGACATAGATTCATTGCTGCTAATAAGCAGACGTTCCATTCGAAACTCGCCAAGAAGGCAAGGCTGGGCCTCGTGAATGCACGAACCCTCCGTGGCTAGCAGTAAACAGTCCATAAACAAAGGAATGGTCTAAACAAGGACAACTCTAACAGCCATCCTTCCACAGTGCCTCTGCTTTAATGAGCTGCTCCGTAAGCCGTGCCCTCCATTAGTCTGGCATGGTTAAATGGCGCCGCTGGTCCTTCGTGCTTTCCATCAGGGGGTTGAGTTGGAGGGGGGTGGGGTATAATGGCGTGCGTAACCGACACTCGGCTTGCAAGGCATGATAATGAACAATAAGAACTTGATGGACCATGAGGGACGGTGTAGCAGAGCTGCTGGAGGTCATGCTGGACATGTGGCGGACATTGCTTGGCCAGCCCACGGCTTAAAGGATTAAAACATCCTGTTCGGATGACGTGCCTCTGACTTCCATCCTCCATTCACCGGTGGCTTTCGGTGTGTAGCCAATAACTGTGGTATTCAGCACACAAGTGCGCATGCTTGTCTCTGCGTACCTGGGATTCAGCCACGGGGGGTGGGGGGGTTTAACCTGTGCCAACAACTGTGCGGTCTCATCCAGGGGAAGCAAAGCCAGCGCATGCCACAGCGGTGTCCCGATCACCCTTCCTCCGCGGTTAAAAATGCACTCTTGGAGCTCGCGCTGCTCGAACGTGCCAAGCACCTTATAAGGAAGTGGAAGCTTGGAGCTGTTTTTATCATCTGAAAATCTCAGAGGCAACATTCCCAGGAGAACCCCTGTACATGCTTGAATCCAGTCGTTGCAAGCCAGAGGTCAAGAATAGGAAAAAGGTGGCTGGACAAGGTCAGTGGAGGAGGTCATGCAACGCACACGCAGCCCTGGCGACAACATCAATCGAATACTTACGTTAATCCTCCAGCAGGGGGAACAGACAATGAGAAAGTACTGTGTGCAGAACTACTAGAATAACACACAGTGTGCGAGGAGGGATTCATGGGAAGATTCTTGATGAACAAAATTTAACCTTTAAGTCAACCAACCAACATAATGGATGGGCTTAACGATCAGAAAATAAAGCTGATTAACAAACAAACAAAAGCACCATAGCACAAAATGGAGACACGTAGATACATCTTAAAAACATACAAAAGTTGAACTTGCGGTTTTGTAACTGCATGAAGCCTGGCGAATCCCATGATGGATTAAAAGAAAATTGTTTTAAAAAGAGAAACTTGCGATTCTGTGGGTGTAAATGCATGCTACATAAATAAAAAAAATAATGATGCACAAAGAATCAACAATAGATATGATCACATCTTCAGGCTTCTAGAGATTTTCACCCCTGCTGTTAATAAAAATCAGCCCAAAACAGATTTGGACATCAAAATTTGGGCATCAAAACGCTTGGCTCTCAGACTGATTACTTCAGTTGAGAGAGAAGACGGAACAGGGAGATTCTGAGACACTGAATTTAGCGTCGGGGAAATCGGTGCCCCAATCCTTTTATGGAGAAATTAATATCAAAGCTACTTTGAGCTGAGAAGAAGAAGAAAAAACCAAAAACAAACCAGGCCTTAGAAAACAAAAGTGTGAGATGAGAGCTCAGACCCCTCCTACGCATCTCTGTTTTGCGATCATCCCGAGGATTCCTCCTCCCCTCTGTGTTTTTTCGCTCATAAACTCTCAGACATCCTGAACAAAACTCCCAGAGCCCGCCGACAGCCCCCCGGAGCAGTGTGCGAACCCGAGCGAGGACGTTAATCTGACCCGCGCAGGCTGGACCTCACTGCCACGGCCTCGCTTCCACAGGCTCGGGTAAGGCGCGCACATCCACACACTCACACACCGCCGGTTGCTGAGCGCATGCTGATAATAAACATGCATCAAAGTTATCCAAAAATATATATCTGTAGGCCAAATATTTGAGGTGGAAGAAACGTGGGGTGACAAATTTACTGAACAGCAGGTTAGAATATAAAACAGTGATCAGTGAAATAAAAACAAAGAACGGGATCAGCTGAGTATCTGATATTTCAGCAGAGAGATCTGTTCACTTTTTCTTCATTTGTATCACCAAATAAACACACACACACACACACACACACACACACTTTATCGATGAGGAACAGACAAACACCCTTCAAAGAAAGCAGACAGAACACACTCATCTCGTCAAAACCTAACGCCGGGTGCCAGGTTACAGCGTGCGTTCTTCCATGGACCTGAACGCTGACCAAGCCCTAAATGTAAATGTAAAAATTGTTTATGATGTCGAACAAACTTAATTCAGTTGAAACACACAGACGCAAATCAGGAGCGTCTACAGATCCGAACGTTTGGAGATTTGGGAGTCGTTTGCATGTTGCGCACCAGCATTACCATACCGCACAGACTTCAGCCTGCTCCTGGCCTATCGCTAACGCCCGCATCGACGTGTTAGCCGAACCTTCTCGTTTGTATCAGAATAATAAGAGAAAGGTACAGCGTGCATGTCGCTCAGAGCAATAACCTCTGAGTGAGCTGTAATGATGGCTCGCATTGCTCCGTCATGCCATCATGGAAAGTTCAGTGCACCCCTCCCCTCTGCCTCCAGAGGACTATTTGTGGAGGAACGCTGCCAGAACAGCGGGGACGTAAACTCGCACGGGTCTGGGAAATCTGCGGCCGCTGATCTCCATCTTCGGTTTGAGTCAGACTTTCTCTCGCTCTCTTTTTGGCAATCGCTGGATATTCGGATGATGAAGAGCGCCTGCCTTTAGCCGAGGGATGCTCTGAAACGCTTTCAAAATAAACTCGGCCATAGCGGCGGTGCGCTTTGTGGTCTGCTCTGAGTAACCATGTATGGGTAACGTTTCTCTGGCCTGTGAAGTGTGTGCTGGGAGAGTTCGCAGCCTCCCAGTGAAGTTATCGCCTGAAGCGGCTTTCTGCTCAGGTGCTGGAATGTTTCTGGGCGACGCTGTTGGCACACACTTTAGTGGTTCACGTGTGTGTGTATTTAGAGGCAGTGCTGTATCATACAGCAGCGACACTCACTCAGGACGCTCTGACAGGGTGATTATGATGAAGCCGTCAACGCCACAAACACACACACACACACACACACAAGTAAACATGGGGACGTTTCTGTCCTTGCTCTGACCTGACTGACCCTACATGGGAACAGAGGATGATCTTTTTCCCCCCAATGTACAAGACTTGGCAGTGGAAACGAGATAAATTGCGGAAGTCGCTGTAATCTTGTTAAAATGCCTTTAAAATCTGGTTAATCTCTAAATCAGCGAGTTGAGGGGGCCGAACACTGGAAGAGCTCCACGCAATCAATTAAACACTTACCGCTGACACGCAAGCACGAACACATCCGGTCAGAGATGAAGTGCAGCGATAGCAGGGACCTGGCAGCGTTCATCCTTGCGTCTCGTAGCCGGTAAAATGGAGGAGTTCTGGACAGAGTCACGTTTTTGGCTGCTGACAGTCAAAGGTCGTGCCTAAGAATAACCTTTAGTGTGCACGGCCGATAGCGTCACCCGAGGGCCTTTTTGGAGTGCGCGGGGGTTGGAGACTCTGGGAACGTTCTCTCATGAGGCCCTGGCTCCGTATTGGAGCCAACTAAAGCAGTATGAGAGAGGAAGATAAGCTCGTCTCCATGCAGACACTGAAGTCCTCATAATGGAGTGTCTTATCTTTTAGTAAAGCACTTGACAGCTGCACCCAGCCTGCCCAAAAGCACTGCGATTTACTCTTTAGTCTTTCTCACAGCGTGAAACCCTAAACCCAGAGATTATTTCTTTCCGGCGCTCTGGATCAATCCCTCGGCCACATGGTAGATACTGACGGATTAACGTGAGGCTTTTGGGATCTTCAGCAGACCTTTGCACGTAACTGCAGCTCCGTGCGGAGTGACAGGATGCTTTATCGCTGGGTGCATCGGCTAGAACGCGAGCGTCAGGCTAACTACGGAAACGTCCGGCGCCAAAACTCCACCGCTGGACTGCATTCCTGAACATCTGGCTATTTTCTGTTTTTTATTAAGTGAGTGCCTGGATATGATCACAAAGCACACTGAGGGGAGGGGGGCGGGGGTTGGGACAAAAGAAAAAAAGAAAATACAGCTCTGGCAACATGAAATGTGACTATAAATGGATAAAATGTTTGGCCTTACAAAAAAATTATCCACTTCGCTAACCTTTTATTCATTTTTTTTTTAATTAAAGAGCAACGCCATATTTTCGGCCCATTTATGTTACGTTTAACGCTGTAGAACGTCCACAGGACACTTGGAGCTGCTTTCTGAGACACTCGTTACTGAGAAACTACGCCCTGGGGACATTCCTACCAAAAACTTCAAACTTTACGCCTGTTGCAGAGTTCTAACACTGGAGACTCCTTCCAAAAATCCTAAATAAACACCTCACAGAAAACTTCGCCACAATTTCAGAACTCTTTTTTTTTTTTTTTTTTAAACATTACATAGATCTCTGTCTAAAGACTGTATGAATTAGCTGTTACTACAGAAACGATAACTTCGCTCAGAACTGCTGTTCGTGAAAATTTAGACACGTTTTGGCTCATCAGACTGAAGGTATGACGGTTAATAACTCGGCCAGAGGACACCCACTGCCCTGCACACGATGTTTATGATGAAATGCTTTTCGAGAAATGTATTTGAAACTGATACGAGCTGGTCAAAGTGCAATTGTCAGTTTTGCAGGAAAGAAATAACATTCAGAATTAAAACTCAGAACCCTTGATGAGGATTAAAGCGTTGGTTCCTAAGTTTGGGGCGACTTTAATAGGGAGGCATAAACCTTCAAAAATATTTGGCTGGAAATGTCTAAAAATGACATTTTTGTTCTTTTGCTGCTGTTTTCTTTTTTTTCTTGACCAGCATGGCAAAAATCCCGAGAACCAAAGGAGAAAAAATAAGGACAACATTATGAATAATGTATAACCTCTATATCCTTTAGATCATTTATCATCAGCTTGGTTTCGTGACAAAACATCCGATTGACTGTACAGGTTTTAATAATGAAGCTTTTTTTTTTTTTACCATTAGGTTGTACTTTTTCAGCTGAACACTGATTAAAACAAAACTTAAATTAAGTATTGATTAAAAGCACGAAAGGCTAAAAAACCCTTACGTTTGTTCCAGGGTACTCGAATGGGGATATGCTCCAGGTTACTAGCGGAAGGATATTTTCCAGGATGCTAGCAGGAGGATATGTTTCAGGATAGTAGCATGGAGCTATATCTCAGGGTAATATCATAAGAACATGATCCAGGGTACTATTAGGAGAATATATCTCAGGGTATTAGCATGGGGATATGGTGCAAGGTACTACCATGAGGATATGTTCCAAGGTACTACCATGAAGATATATCCCAGGTTATTAAAATGAGGATACATCTCAGGGTATTAGCACAAGAATGCATCTCAGGGTACAAGCACAAGGATACATCTCAGGGTACTAAGCAGGAGGATACATCTCAGGGTATTAGCATGAGGATGCATCTCAGGGTACTAAGCAGAAGGATACATCTCGGGGTATTAGCATGAGGATACATCTCGGGGTATTAGCATGAGGATACATCTCGGGGTATTAGCATGAGGATACATCTCAGGGTATTAGCATGAGGATACATCTCCATGTACTAGGATGGGGATATGTTCCAGGTACTAGTAAAAGGATATATTCCAGGGTATTAGCATGGTGATATGATCCAGGATCCTAGCAGAAGGATATATCTCAGGGTACTAGCCTGAGGATATGCTCCAGGATGCTAGCAGAAGGATATGTTATTATATATATTTTGTGATAACTACAACGAACTTAGGTGAATCGTTTGATTCTGGTGCACTGCTACCAAACATTCTGCAGAAAAGTTCTATCAAAACAGAGCTTTGTGGAGGCTCCTGAACAGTTTAGTATATTGTCTATGCATGTAAATGTGGCATGACTGATCCCATGTTGCGTGCATGCGTACTCATTCAGCTTCTCTGCTGCTCCCTCCATCAGCTCTGTGGACTCCACCAACTCCTGGACCACCTCTGTCCTCACGAGCACTACGAGCACCTCCACATCACACCCTCCATCTCATCCTTCTGCACCCCTACACCTCTCTCTCTCTCTCTCTCTCTTTGTGTGTGTGTGTGCACTTCACATTCAGCACCCCACGTGTACAGTGCTAGCGCAATATGGAGAAGGTGCAGCACATGACCCGTGCGGCCATCAGGAGGGCGTCCACCATGGAGGTTCCCCAGCAGGCTAAGCAGAACATGCAGAACCTCTTCGTCAACTTCTGCCTCATCCTCATCTGCCTGCTGCTCATCTACATCATCGTCTTGCTAATGTGAGCTGGAGCAGGGGCCGGGACGTGGCCTTGCAGCCAATCAGGGCCATGGACTCAGTCGGGGAGGGGCTTGGGGAAGGGTTCAGAGCAGGGGGAGGGGTTTAATTGTCTAGCTGAGTTGACTGCATGCTGCATGAATTTCATGGCACCGTTCTTGTAAATAATACACTTCCCAACACGTAACTGCACACCAGCAGGGTAGCTGCTGGGAATTGTGGGAGGACAGCAGAACCGACTCCACGTCCCCTGTATGTTCACCTGAGCTCACAAGCCAGAATTGAGAAATGGACTCAAAGCCTGAGCACTACACTAGTCCCTATGTGACACTGATTATTAATAAGACTACAATAAACACTCTGAGACATGAATGTGTGTATGTATATGTAGCACTTTTCTCAAATGCCCCGCCATGCTACGGTTAATCCACATTAGTGTGCAAAATTAAACACACAAATCTTCACAACACAAAGCTTAACTGGGACCTTAAAGTGCAAATGTACATGATTTACTTTAAAAGTAGTCAATCATTTGGTGTCTGACGTTTACTTCTTTAGTTTTGCACAAGATGTAGGAGGCTAAAGTAGCAAAGAAATCACTATAGTTGGAGATATTTAAATTACAGCGGACCCTCGACTCATGAACTGAATTCGTTCCGAGACTGTTCGATTTGTCTGTCACCCGAATCAATTTGTCCGACTGAAATGAATGTAAATACAATGAATGTGTTTCAGCCTCAAAATGTGTTTTAAAAGTGTATTATGGGTTTATGCGTGGCAATAAAACATGGAATAAAATTAAAATAACCTTAATTATAGAAAAATAAACCTAAATGAAATAAACAGATGATTTTAATGCACGTTCCCTTTGCGGCGGATACGTAGTTGCTGGTGTAGGTGGATGGTGGTGGAGTGCTTGACCGGAACTGAATGTTTGTGCTGCGAAGTGTGGATTGACTGTCTGTACGTTGGTCGAGGATTTGTTCGTTGGTCAGTACAAAATCTGTCCGGGAATTTAGTTCGTACGTCGATTTGTTCGCCATTCGGCGCGTTTGCGAGCCGAGGGTCCACTGTATACAAAATCTATATCACGATATGTATTTGATTATACTTTATTATCTAGAAAAACTATTTAGTGCTAGGCGTGTAACAATTCACCCAATTCACGATTCGATTTCGAGTCACGATATCAGGTTCATGATATAAATTTTCCACAATCTTTTTGGGAATAAAAAAAACCCCCAAAAATTTAGGAAAATTTTATTACCAAAAAAATGCATTTTTTTTTATTTGTTCTGTTACATAAAAAAATAATACTTTTGTTTGACTTTCTTAATAACCAACAATGATTATTTACAAACAAGGTTGGAGTAAAACACAATAGCCTATTAACTAAAATATATCGTATTAAAAATTTAAAAAGCTTGCATATAAAACTACATGCATTTGCTTCTCTGTCTTTTTTTTTTTTTTTAGCTCAGCTTAGCTTTATCTCTAATGATAGCTCCGATATTTTCCTGAATCTGTTTGTAAATGGGCACAAAAGCTCTTTCCTACTTTAGATCTGCGTTTCGTGTGCTTTCGCACCATTCTACCAATGATGATGTCACGTGTATTCTTGCTATTGTACATTATTGTGCCCTGTGCTGTCTAAACAACGCAATTACAGCGATTCGTTTTTATTTCTAAACCGGAATGCTCGTAAATTTGTAGCACGATTTATGTAAATCATTACAAGCCTAATTAACACCAAACAGGAAGGAAATATTTTGTGTTTTTAAATATTTAGAAAAAAACTCCTAACGCGTCCAACCAATCTGTAATACTTGGAATGTTCACAAAAACTTTACTGTCATGACGTCAAAATTTTGTACATTTTCACAAATCTGCCTTAACCTAGTGGTAAATAAGGCTCAGTTTTTACATCATTTATTTTCAGTAAGCAATTTCTTCCTCTAGAATTTACAATTAGTAAATTGCTAAAGAGGTTCATAACACTGTCAAAAGATTATCAGGGTTATGTTTTTGCCATTTGTCCAAACAACTGCTCTTATTTCAGTTTATTCAAAAAAAACAAAAACATTTTGTCATAAATTTTCTTTTGTACAAGTGTCATTTTTTATTGTCCCCTACAACAGGACGAGCCTCAACTTACTGTAATCGATCATCTAAACCAGGGACCGGTCACTGTTCCAATACTTTAGGAATAACCATCACCTTGATGGTTAAGACGTTAGCAGGTAACGCCTGGCTTATCAGATCCTTACCCAGGTGCATGTGCAGGTATAGTTATGTTAATGATGGAGAAATGTGCACTAGCTGGAGCAAGCCACAATCCACCGCTGGTGTGTCTGTCAGCTGTGTTTAAAACGTCCCTCTTGGTTTACGGGTCTCTCCCCATTAATGCAGACGTGAACCTGATCTTACGTGACTGAAACATAACCGTGTCGCCACGATGGCCTCCGAGTGAACAGACTTTAAGAGTTTAGAGAAGAGCGTTGATTAAACTTTAGAGTGTAGCCGAATGCTGGGGTGTTCTGGTGTCGGCCATCTTGGACAAGTGAAATCCCTGAGGTGTATAACAAAGCTTCACTTTAAACTTAATATTTAAGTTTAAATTACACTTTCTTGCTCCTGGGCAAAAGCAAAGAGGTGAAAGTCAGACACCAAACAAGCAGTTCCTTATTAAGAACAGCGACTCTGTGCTCTGATTTGTCCTTGTTGATGGTGTTTAGCTCTTTCCACATGTGAAGGATGGACAGCGTGGCATAACCTGGTCCTCCTCCCGGCACTGCACGCTGAGCACGTCCGTCCCCGAGCCGCACGGCGCCTCACTGCAAGCACGCGCTCTGCCATCGTCCAGCTCCCGCGCACGCCGGCTCTGACCTGCTCTGTCCCCATGGATCTCGCCAACAACCGGGGTCTCAACCTGCTGCTCAACTTCCTGCTCATCGTCATCGTGCTGCTGCTCATGCTCATTCTGGTCAAGCTCATGTGACCTGAACGGAGCCGCTCACTGAGCGTGCAGGACTTAACATGGCCTGAACACCTTTACTATAGAGGGAGATCTGTATCAGGATCTCACACACACATACACACACACACACACACACACTGGTCTGTTTGAGTGTATGTTCCACTTTATCACTTTATAAATCACATTTTAATGCATCGCTTTAAGCCTAAGTGCTGGTTCAAACAGCGTGGGAGGTCTTTCATGTGGAAAAGATGTACGGTTCTTAACCTAAAATCAAAACCGACCTTTTTACCACGAAAGCTCACATCCTTGTTCAGACTGTGCTTGAAAAAAAAAATGGTTCTAATTTGTCCATAATCTTCCATTAAAGCTGAGCACTGAAAGGTATACCTGCCTCTAAAGAGCCCCAGACTTTTAGCTACGTCACTGTGACAGTCACGGACCGGTAAGAAATAACAGCCAGTCAGCAAAGATGTGTCGAGAAGGCCACGTCGCACATAAAACCAAAGTCCGGCTCACTGAAACACACCGATTCCACAGAAATGTCAGCTTCCCCTGATTCCAGGCCTGGTTGGATGGGATTGGTTTTACAGGTGGAGGTGGGCAGGTGTAATTCTTACCAGTGCGTCATTGGGATTTTACTTTACAGATTTGGGAACCGGTCATGTCAGTCACCTGTATGTGTTTAGGTTTAGAAATCATTTGCTTTCCTTTGTAAAAAAACAAACAAAAACAAAACAAAATTGGCAGTAGAAATGCCCCCTGGTAAACAAAAATATATCATCTGAACTGAAATTCTGGGAAAGATTCTGTCGTGTCCTGCGAGAAAAGGGCTTTTACACTTTTTCGTCACTCCATGAAGCATTCTGCATGGAAAACAAATCAAAACCGAGTTTAAAACAGTACAAGGAAAGACAAGCGCTTATAAGAGAGATCAAGACGGTCAGTTTAGTGTAAGTTTAGTGTATGTAGCAGGGGTGCAAATCACAGACTTCGATTCTTGTGTCTGAAAATCTTACCTAAACCATGTGAAACCAAGTGATAAACACAGCTTCCCACTCTCTTGCGCCATCTAGTGATGATTTTTATACTGAGATGAGTAAAAACTTGAGACCCTAAGACCAAGGCTGGCTGCATTATCTTTATTTTTGCTCGCTCCCTTATGGAGCACATGTTCGCCAAAATCCAGATGTTGAAGTCCTGTCCTGAGGGCTGATTTTTGCTGAAGTCACCCTTCGGCTGGAGGCGTGCCGCAAGTCTATTCGGGAGCAGACTCTATGAAGCACAAAACTGCCCCTTTGGTGACACCCATGCGTGACAAAAGCACTGGTTTTAAAGAGAATTAGCAATCACAAAGGCGCTCCGTTTGCTTCAGTAATGACGTTGTACATAACAGGAGGGCCATCGAGGCTGCATGGGCGTCTCGATACTGCTTTTTACCTGCGACCTCCCTCTCTCGCTCACTTGAACACTCCCTTGATGGCTTCATGAACTTTAGACAGCAAGACAGTGAGCAAAACAAGGGTAATGGGGCGTAGCCCGAGGTTTTTCTCACTGCTCCACCCTGCTCCCTACTCCCTATAAAGTACACAGTGCATTATGGGAGATCTGCAGACTCTAGGCTGCACTGTTTTGGTCCGGTCCGATGGTAAATCTCATGCCCCTCACTGTGAACAGGAATAGCGTGTGGACTTCCTTTCTCGAGCACACCTGATTCAGCTCACTAGGAGCTAGACGATGGGGCTCGATGGTCTCTCCTGGTCATGAACAGCTGATGTGCAACGAATGTTTCATTCTGAACGTGTTTTATTTGGCTGAACGTCCTTGAAACTCTCATTGTCACAAGATTTTTTTTTTTTTTTTTTTTTTTAAATGCGGTGCTGGGGGTGGGCAATACGACGAATATCATGCCTAATATCACCAGACTTAAAGGTACATATAGAATATATGAAATATATTTGCTAATAAAATAAATAAACTAGTGTCAGGTCATTTTGTGGCTTCAAGGATAAACTGAAAACTAGGAAAATTACACAGTAGCAAAAACTGAACACGTTATGACGGCATAAAGGTTTAACAACAAAGCAGTGGCTTCCGATCGGTTATAATTCTATTTTAAAATGTAAAAAAAAAAAAAAAAAAAAAAAAAAAAAAAAATAAAAAAAAAAAAATAAAAATATATAAATATAAATA
>JAQLOM010000020.1:10336126-10347314 GCA_030068315.1 Chrysichthys thysi
GGAAAGCGCGGCACTGGTTCCAAAATTGGGAACCGGCACGGAACCGGCACGGGAACCAGAGCAGTGGGAAAGGGGTACAAAATCTCTTTAAGGCCGTACTGCTGAGTGTTTTCAGATGCTTGATTGCTGCTATGTGTCTTGTACATCTTTCGCAGACTGATGGATCATTTGAGGGACTTATCATCATTATCTCAGGATGTCACAGATGATGCTGTCGCACTTCACCACATCTTTTGGTGAGCTGACCCTATTGAATATCCTAAACCTTGGTGAAAGCCGGAGCAAACATGATTAGCTCAAGTTGACAGGCATGGTTAATGGAAGCTCCAGGGGTTAATCTGAATTGTGATGAATATTAACAGTGTGTCAGACAATAATGTGTGTAGTTGACGGTGCAATGAGAATGCTTTGGCTTTAAACTCGGCACAGTGGGAGCAGCAGGGTTAGAAAATATAAGTAAGCTTGTCTTAATTTCACCTCCTTGTCTTACCTTGAAATTTCATTGACAAAACTATTAATGGAGCTAATTAATGCAATGCTACACTTAAATCTAACTCCAGCCTCAGTAATTAAAAGCATACATACATACATACATCCACACACACACCTGATCTGCTGGTTGGCTTCGCTACGGATCTTCAGCACCTCTTTGCCCTTGAGCTCCAGCTCCTTGGTAAGAGTGCTGATGTTCTCGTTCAATGTGTGGATCTCATGATCCAGACTGGCAATGTGGTTCTTCCTGCGAGCCACTTCCTCCTGGAGCTCCGAGATACGACTCAGCAGCTCTCGCTCCTGCAACACAAACACAAACACACACACACCCCACCTTAGGAACAACTGTTGTAATCCTGCTATTTATGTGGCAACACTATATTTGCTGATGCTTCGTATAAATTACGTTAAATCTGAAGTTATATATCTTTTTTAGAGGCAAGAAGGCAGCACTCTGGAAGGGAAGTGATGCAATATTGATGGCCCTACTTTCTTTTCTTGCTTCTCCATTCCTTGTGCTTCAAGTGACATGCTGTATAGGAATATCTCTGCTATGAATAAGTAAAAGCAGCGCAAGTAGCGAGGCACTGGTGTTTAGGGTTCAGACGGGTGTTCGTGAGTCTGAATTTTGTCTAAAAAGGGCGCAATTTAAACCCTGCTCCATTTTTCTCACGGGGGACTCCTGCTTCGGGAAACTGGCACAAAAGCTCTGTTTAATGTTGAAATGTGAAGAAAATGATGTACATGTACATATAATATATGGCGAATGTATTCAGCCTCCTTGGAAGTGATCAGATTTGTCTGAATAAATACACGTATTCATTCAATGCTTTTCGAAAAATGAATAATTGGTCAGCAAGTATTTCAAAGAACACTAAAAAAAAAAAAAAAAAATGCTGTTTGCATAAGTATCATCCCCCCAAGGTTCCAGGAACTCCAGATGAAAGATATTGTCTTAACAAGATCACGATGGACTTATTTTCATTGAGAGGAAATGAAGGCTAAGCAGAATTCGAAGGAAGTTAAAAATAAGGAAATAGGACTTCATAACTTAGAAATATGGGGTAAGATTATATCTAAAAGGTTAGACATTCCCAGTAAGCACTGTCGGCTCAACAGTGAGGAAATCACACCATTGAAGCCCTACCTATTCACTCAAAAAACAAAAAAAATCAGACAGACTGGTGGCAGATGCCACACTGAGGCTAAGAGTTATTCTGAAGGAGTTACAGAGCACAGAGGGTGAGAGTGTAGCGAAGGCGAACCAGAGAATCATTTTAAGAGCTCTGCATAATTAAGGACTATCTAAGAGGTTGGCTAGAGAGAAACCACTGCTCAAGAAGCACCATATGAAAGCATAAAAGTGAAGAAGTGGATTCTTTGGTGTGATGAGACCAAGATTGAGATGCTGTATTTGGCAAGATTCACAGTGCTGTGTGTGGCACAAACCTAACGCAGGCCATACTTCAATTAATACCATCTGTACAGTGAAATATGGTGGTGCGTTATCATGGATCCGGCATTTGGGGATGCTTTTCATCCTTAAACCATGGACCATTGTCAAGACTGAAGGGGGAATGGGTGGAGCAAAATACAGGGGAAATTACAAGAGAACCTGCTTCAGTCTGATAAAAAAACAAAAAACAAAAAAAAACTGATTAGATTACATTAGGTTAGGAATTTAGTGCCCAAAAACCTTTCCGCTGCTCAGTGGTCCCAAACGCAAAGCCATCATAGGGCTGGTTAAAAACAAAAAGAGTTCTACAGCGGCCAAGTTAAAGTCCAGATCTCATTCCTTTTGAGAATCTGTGACACTGAGAATTATAGTCTACAAACAATGCCTAACCAATGAGAAGAACCTGGAGCGAATCAGGCAGGAAGAATGGGTGAAAACATCTCCCGATCTGTTACAATGCTGGTAGGAACATAACCAAACTGAGTTAAAGCTGTAAATTGCAGCAAAAGATGGATCCACCAAGTCCTAGTCTATAGGGGTTGAATACTTACGCAAGCAGCCCCAGTACACTACACTACTGTCATTTGGCAGACACCCTTACCCAGAGCAACTTACATTTTTATCTCTTTTATACAACTGAGCATTTGAGATTAAGGGCCTTGCTCAATGGCCCAGCAGTGGCAGCTTGGCGGTGCTTGGATTTGAACTCCCGACCTTAAGATCAGTAGTCCAACATCCTAAGCCCCTGAGCTACCCCCTGCCCCAGTTTTAATTATACATATTTTTTTAAAGGATCAGCTGACAAATACGAATTTTGTTTTTGAAAATTTACTTTAAGAGCAAACTGATTTGCAACAGAAAACACTCACTGGGACAATCCATAAGTGTCAGTTGTAATCCAGACAAATCGAATGACATTTAATTAAGGAAGTTGAATACTTCTGCAAAGCCAGATCCGCACAATGAAACGTTGTACAACTGAAAACTAGCACTAAAAGACAAAAGTAGCTCTTTCACCAAGTTCCAAAATAATCTCACAGGATCAGACCTTCACTCGGGTGTCTCCTCTTAGCAAACAAACTTACTATGACCCAAAATGTCCTGAGTAGCGTTTTAATTTCAAATAAAGCCAAACAACAAGTCTCGTTTTTTGGAGACAAGGATAGTGCATAAATAATTCAGACACTTCCTGAATGAGATAAAATGAGAGAAGACATCGAATAGTTCTTTCCCAATTCATCTGTGTGCTGGACACCTTTTCAGGACCAGTACTCATATGAATAAAACCCTGCTCTGAATATATAATATTAATAATAATAATAATAATAAAAACCTATTATATAATAATAACCTTGATGATTTTAAAATGTCATCATTAACATATAGTCATCATCATACATTAAGGACTACATGATGAAAACTAGCAGCTCAGTGTGAATAAGTGGAGCGTGGTTTAATCAGCCGGCGCTATGCACATAATCTTTCGCTCTAATGGCATTGACTTTTAAAAACGCCAGCTCTTCCTGTGGCGCAGCGCCCAGCCTATAGCTGCGTTTACGCACTAAATGAATCTTGCTTAATTGAATTATAATCTGCTCATCTAGGTTTACAGTTCTTTTGTAAATATCATTTCACACCTCGCAAGCAGCTTAAACATGCCATAAAAGTGAGTCTTGACGCTAAAAGCGTTTGTTGATGCTCCTCAGGTTACTGTTTCTATTAGCTTGTGACAGAAAACTTACATCTAGATTGTCCATGTGTGCTAAAATACTATCCACCCATAATCAGTCTGCTCAGATATTCGAGTGGCGCACCGAGTGCAGGGGGAATACATTGTGCATAGTAGCAGATGGTCTACAGTCAGTAACTGTACACCTACAAAGCTTGTAATTGTGTATTGTATTCGTATTAGGTGTCTAAAATAGCTTACTTACTCACTTACTTATTTTTGCTCTACACTAGAGATATACAGCTGCCTCTGAAAGTATTGGAATGGCGATGAGGAACCATCCAATCTTTGGGTGAGCGCAAGTATTGGAAATAATACACAATTCAAATTGAAGGACAGTGGAACCTTGGATTGCGAGTAACTTGGTCTGCAGCTGCAAGACGAGCAAGAAATTTGAATAAATTTTGACTTAACGAACAAGCGAGGTCTTGCGATACAAGTAGTATGCATACGCTTCGTCTGCCAAGCCTCAGGTGATCACAATTTCTCTCTCTCACTCACTGCGGGATTGTGGCTCACTCGTATAGTCGACATCCGCGTTAGCATATACTTTTAAGTGTGTGTGTGAAAATGGCCCCCAGGGAGACGTGTAAAATGTGGGAAAGAATGCAAATCTTTGTAGAAAAGCCCCACCCGAATAAGGCTGTAGCAGTGTGACAGATGAATCTGTTTAATGACGATGCAATGTTTCATTTCCACGAAATCCTAAAAAGGAGGCAAAAGCAGCGATCACTGGATAGTTTCCTTGTTAAAGTCGCACAAAAAGAGAAAGATCCCAGTGAGCGACAGTGATTCTGTGAGTTGTAGTGAAAGTCATCCTACACAATAATCCTCCTCCTCTCCTCCTCTCTCCTCCTCTCTGGTCTCCCTCACACCAACCACCATTCTTTTTAAAAAGGTAAAGTGCAGGTTATTTTGTTTTATGGATTTTCACTTTAGACTTTGTATTAATCATTTTTATAGAAATATTTGTGGGTTGTGAAATGAATTATCTGAGTTTCCATTATTTCTTATGGGGAAATTCGCTTTGATATACGAGTGCTTTGGATTACAAGCACGTCTCCGGAACGAATTATGCTCGCAATCCAAGGATACACTGCATTAGCACTTAATTTTTTTTTTATTAAAGTACATAACACTTAATATTTGTTGCATATCCCTTGCTTGCAGTAACTGCATCAAGCCAGCGACCCACTGACATCACCAAACTGTTCCACCACAGCTGTTGGTACGACAGCTTCTTTCAGCTGTTTGTTTTGGGAATTGGGGCGGGGGGATTCTTCCTTCAGTCACCTCTGAGGATAGACTTAGCCAGTCTCAAACCTTCCACTTTTCCCCCTGATGAAGTCCTTCATTGAGTTGGAAGTGTGCTGGGTCATCGTCTTGCTGCATGATGAAGTTCATCCTGATTACATTGAAAGCATTTCTCTGTAAACTGGCAGACACCGTCTGTAGACTTCTGAACTCATTCTGCAGCTACCATCATGCGTTATATTGTGCATAAAGATTAGAGTCCCGATCCCAGAAGCAGCCATGCAAGCCCAAACTATGACACTACCCCCACCATGCTTGACCGATGAGCTCGAATGTTTTAGATCAAATTCTTTTGTTCTCTCCACACACTGGCCTTTCTATTACTTTGTTAAAGGTTAAACTTGGTTCCAGATCTTTGGTAGCTCATCTCAGTATTTCTTTGTGAATCTGAATCTGGCCTTTTGATTATTAATGAGTGCTTTGCATCTTGTAGTATTGCCTTTATATTTGTGCTCTTGAAGTCTTCTTTGAATGAAGGCTTGTGACACCTTCACTGCTGCCCTGTGGAGGTTTGTTACTGACTGTTATTTTTGAGCTGTTTTCCCCCCCCAAAGCTTTCTGTCATCAACTGCTGTTTTTCTTGGCTGACCTGCCTGATGTTGTTAGTACGCCAGTGGTTTCTTTCTTTTAGAGTACATTTCAAATTGTTGTAGTGACCTTATATCCAGTACTTGTGCAATACCTATGATCAATGCCTTTCACGCTTTTCTGAGTTTCAAAATAGCTTGTTTTTCTCCCATAGTCAGCTCTCTGGTCTTCATTTTAGTTCATCCCTTTTATAACAAATACAGTCTTCACAGTTAAAACTCGGGGCTCAGATCAACAATAGATATTGAGAACTATTAATTGTTTAAACAATCAGTCTTGGGCCCAATAAACACCCATCAACCACAAGCTCCAATATTTTTGGTCACTCAAAAATGGGTGGGTTCAAACAAAATGGTGCCATGTTCTAAGTTGTTTAACACGTATACATGCAAATATCAGGAAATGTTTGCTCAAAGTCCGATCTATCCTTTGATATTCATCTTTTGATCCCAAACCTAAATATTTTCATTGCACAGCAAAAATACTAGAAATTGGCCTGTCGTTCCAATACTTTTGGAGGGGACTGTGTGCCGAGACTACACGCCAGTAATTCTCAAACGTTTTGTATCCTGAGGTGTATTTAAGTGTAAAACAAAAATCATTAGACTTCATGATTGCAGAAGATTATAAATATAAGGCCCATCCATTGAACTGCGAGGCAAATATCCTATATATGTAATATCCTATTTATTTATTACCCTCATTACAGCTTTTTTATTCCTCCTCTCATATAAACAGCACTTCTCCTGCTTTTAGCAAAATTGCACTTCCTGTAGATACAATGGGACAGAATTTATGATTGGTTTAAGTAATCAAGCTTCAGATTAAAAACAAATCATTTTTAAACACCATAAAGCACAGAAGTGTGAGTGGTTAATAGTAATACAATTATATATTTAAAAAAAGCAAAGAAGGAAGAAAGAAAAAAAAAACATGGACTCTGCTGTCTATACATGATAATACAAACCCCTGTGACCCCAGATGATGCTGCAAGTCTCAGCAAATTACCCATAATCCTCTACGTCGTAGCTATTCCCATCAACAAGCAAGCCATTCAGTACTTACATTTCTCCATTCTGAATATGAATTTGGTTACGCTTCTTATCCAGGGCCAAGATATGAGCCAATTTGGGACAGGTGGACCGAGCTCAAAACAATGTAGACCTTTCTCTACTAATGGAAATATCTTCAATCCTAGACTAGTGTAATTGTGGCTAAAGTTACTCACTTGTCTCAAAAGTCCTGCTTAAACATCAATTTGAAGATTCGGAGACATTTTCATTCATTTACCCACAGTAAGGTCTTCTTCTTGTTATTTAACTTGATCTTACATTCTCTTCCTGTGATCCAAGTGAAATGTGTCATCTTCTACTTTGGGTAAATTCAAAATGGCCTTCTATTCACATTGTGCCCTACCTAATGCCCTCATGCATAATGTAGGAGGATGTTTGCGATTCAACCATGGACATTTTGCACCAAAAATATTTTTCTGCTCTACATCTTCATTACACATAAAAGTTTTGGCACTTTTTGGCTGTGTTCGGGTAGCCATTAAATACACATTTGCTCTTTTTTTTGGTTTCCCAAGCTGCCATTAAAACACACATGCTACGTCTTGTAATGAATAGTTCACACTCTATGAGAGAGCAATGCAGCACTCGCACGTACTGTATACACCTGGATTCATTTCGGAATTCGTTTACACCATGCAGGAGAGTATTTCTGTTTAGATAAAAGCTCAAATCGTGAAACACTTGTGCGTTTTTAAGTGCGTTAACATTAGTGCAAGCTTGAATAATTGTGTGGACTGTGTCTGCATGCCAGATGATAAGACTGTTTGGCATGCTAAGCATCACTTCGACACTCGGCTCTCTCTCTCGCTCGCTCGTTTGAAGAGTTTTTGAACTTCATAAGCCCGTGACTGATGCGTTCGTCCCGTTACGCGGACAGACAGAATCTCTGAGGAAATCATTTCAGGGAAAAGCTCTGTCCTCTGGTTCACTCCCTGCTCACTGTGTGCCTACACGATTGTGTGTCTGTGTGCATGTTGGGTACTACAAGACGAGGTCCGACTGGTGATATTTCTATCAGCACTAAAGCACAAAGAAACGCCTAGCGCCACTAAATCCTCTTTAGCAACAAGACTACAAGGAGAACTGCTCCATATCTGCTTTCTCTAGACGTTCCTATTATCCTGTCTTTTTCAAAGCAGAGCCATATAAACAGCATTCTAGATATCAGTATGTATTTTACAGACACCACTTAGCAAAAGGATAACAGTTTCTAGATATCTGTGCTACATTTTTCTTTGCACCTACACAGTTTTGTGAATATAGTGCAGAACCAGGGCCAGTCCTTGGCTCTGGTGGTACAAGCTCATGCCCAGAGTGCCAGGTAGATGTGAGGGCCAGCCATGGGCAGGAAACCAATATCACAGTTTCGAAATACTCATAAGCAAAGCCCTGGGACCAAAGGTTCTTCGTGCTATAAACGCAAGAGACGATCACTTCGAATTCACCTGCATGGCATTACAGAATTACACTGCTGTCTCTTCTCCTCGTTGGTGGAATGACCTTTCCATTGAGGTCAGACCTGCCGACTCCCTGACTACCTTCAAACGCAAACTGAAGACCCCCCTCTTCAGGCTGCACGTCTCCCCTGCTTCCCGGTCCACCGTGTAATCCCGTCACAACCCAGGCTTCGTTCTGTCTAGCCTGGTCATGATGTCTTTGGGTTAGCTGTTGAAGTTTTGTTCCCCTTTTAGTTGGATTTGTTGTATTGTGTATGTGTATTTGCGCTCATTTATGGTTAGCTTGCTTTTCATTGCTGTTAGCCGATAGGTACTTCTACAGAACATTACACGAGGTGTTATTCTGGCAGTTATTCAGTTGGCATGTGAAATTTTTTTGTCTGGAAGTTCTACTATTATAAAAATAACCCTGCCTTTTTCATCCTCTTCAGATTAACTATAACTGCTAACTATAATTCCTATTTTTATTCCATCCATATTTACAATTTACACACCACACCAAAGTTGAGTCTTTTCTAATCACAAAGGGTATCGGAGTGTTTTTTCCTCTTCTGGCATAGCAATTTGTCAGTGGTTATTTATTATCCATATACATTTAAAGGTCCACTATGGAATCCAAGTGTGTATTAGAGCGTGTGATGTTCGTCAGGTACCTGTAGTATACTTCCAAGCACTTACGTTTACACTTCCTTTCTTTATCCTTGTTAAATAATAAGCATGATCTTCCAATTTCCAAAATGTGGGTTCTCCCACCTTGTTAGCCAGTACCGGCAATCACCGATCCCTCTTATTTCTTCTTCCTTGTCTTCATTTCTTCATCATTGTCTTCCTTTCAGTGCTTCCTTCCAAAAGTCAGCCCTCCCCCTAAGAAAATCACGTTAACGTTCTTTTGGGACATGAAGGTTCCTATTCTGTTGCATTTCCAAGCACTTGGACAAACAGTGAACAGAGCAAATTCCTGTGCGTTGCTGTGAAATGAACTTAAACCTGCAATTCGCAGCAAAAGTAGAGGAATGCTGTCTGTCCAAAACAGTCTCGCTGCACCATGACAATGCACGTCCTCATACAGCAGCAGGGACAACGGAGACAGCGCAACGGCTCGGGTTCCGATGTCTCCCGCGTCCTCCTTACAGCCCGGATCTGGTGCTGAGCCATTATCACATGTTCGGTCCACTGAACGAGGCGCTGTGCGATCGCAGATTCACCTCTGATGATGAAGTAAAGGAAGCGGGGCTCACCTGGCTTCGGGAGCAGGCGAAAAACTTCTTCTCTGTGGGAATCCAGGAGCTCGATGAACGACATGACAAATGTGTCGTCTCACATGGGGACTATGTGGAAAAGTGATGTGTCCGGTTTCTTCACAGTTACTTCTATCAAAGCTGTTAAATGTATTTTGCCTTTACTTTTTGATTCTTCCTCGCATATTTAAATGAAAACGTCTATATATAAAGCAAAGATTCTTAAACATGTAAATGTGTAAAAGTAAATCTAAAAAACAAACAAACAAAAAAAAAAATCCACAGTATGGCTTTGACTTGTATGATATAAATGTTATAAATGTGTTGCCAGGAAAACATTCGAGACTCTTATCATCTTCCTCTGAAGCTCGAATCGTTCTGATCATTCTCACATACCAGCAGAGACTCGTAGAATGAAGGAAGACTCCTTTTCAGCCCCAAGACCCTAAAACACCCTTAATGTAGTCTGACGTCACTGTTCTGTTAAAGTTAGAGAAGTCACCTTACCTTCTGCTCATTGGCTGATCATGAATCGTGAAAATCACATTCATCAGCGGCTTTAAAAGCTACACTAGGAGAGAACGTGTTTATGGCAATTCATCTCCTAAAAGGCTTCAGCAGCAGCAGCAGCAGCAGCAGCACTGTGCATCGTAAACACAAATATTAATCACAGACCTGCAGAAGTCGTGAGCTTGGAATAAAGATGGGTATGATGGGCGAGAGCGAGTCTGTCCAGAAGACAAATTTGTGCCCTGCATTTAAAGACATCGGCCCTAACGCAGCATGGTGTGTATGCTTGCGTGTGTGTATGAGAGACAGAGAGAGAGAGAGGGGAACACAGAGAACCAGTGGACAATAAAGTGGCACGCGGCTCTGCTGATCGCAATGACGATCAAACTTGATTCTTCATGCTGAGGCTTTGACCAGCCCGTCACCCACAGCTCATTACACCGCACGCACACTGATGTCTCACACGGGAACGATCAATGAAGACAAGTGAGAAAGAAACGAGTGAGAGTGAAAGGGAGGAGAAAATTAGAAAACAGAAAAACATAATGCAAGAATGCAAGCAAGCACGAGAGATAAAAGCTGTACAGACAGAAAGATGGAGAAAGAGAGAGAGAAATGTTCTGCCACGATGAGTGATCGGTGTAATTATCTTAAATCATCCACGTATTGAGCTCAGACACGAGCGAGGCTTTATTCCTGCTCTCGGAGCTGGCCTTTTTGTTAACAGCTGCCTGTATGGGAGACTAACCGCATATTTGGTAGCACGGATCATCTTTGATTAAACCTTAAAAATGGTTTATGGAAGGTGTCCGATTTCACGTGGAGGACCACACAGAATGTTCGGAAAGCTCAGAGAGACAATTGGGTTTAATTACAAACCGCACACTTAGGATAACGTTCCCTAATCTCTAGCCACAGTGGCTTAAAATAACACTCATTAATTAAGCCTGTGGGTAAAAAGCCCTGTCATACAGGCCCATGTCTCAGGGGAAGGTTAAGCTCCCATAAAGTCTTTTCCATATTGATAATGATAAAGATGTTTGTGGGGAAAGTGTGCACTCCGTACTGGTGCGCTTCCCATTCTGTAATCTTTTAGTTTACAGAGAGAGAGAAAAAAAAAACAACCAAGACCATCTTACCAACTTAAAATATCTCGAATACAGTCAAACTGATCGAGAAACCAAATACAGTGGATCCTCAGAATGCGAGCACAATTCGTTCCAGAGACGTGCTTGTAACCCAAAGCACTCGTATGTATATCAAAGCAAATTTCCCCATAAGAAATAATGGAAACTCAGATAATTCGTTTCACAACCCACAAATATTTATAT
>JAQLOM010000020.1:10551835-10563004 GCA_030068315.1 Chrysichthys thysi
TTTCTTTATTTCAACTGTTATACGCTTAGGCTTCTTACTCTCACTACCATTTCCACTTTCTTGGGACCTGTAATGAACCTTATAGAGCAAAAATGCAGAGAAACACAACGAAAAAATGCGTCGAACACGTTCACACCACGAGTGCTTGACTGAAACTGCATGTTTGTGCCACGGAGCGTGTGTGAAGTGGTGGTGGAGGAGGGATATGGCTTCTTACTGTCACTACCATTTTCACTTTCTTGGGACCCATAATGAAGGCTTATAGAGCAAAAATGCATAGAAACAAAAAAATGTTGAGAACATTTTTTTTTAGCTGTGATGTTTAAAGCACAGAAAAAAAAAAATCTAAGTTTGAACAATCCTTAATTATACAAAAACTTACTGAACACATCCAAGAAACCTAACTTTGCGCGAGTCGACTTCTGGCGTTAAGGAAATGAGGAGGAAGATGGGTGGGGAGGAGGTTACTGTACAGCCAATGAACGCACGTCTGGCCAAGACCGATTAAAGGGACACGCGCATCTTTGTTAGATGCGCAAATACGCAAGTGCGCAATAATCAAACCGAAAAGGGGAAAACACTGGCGCGTATGAATCGGAAGGGGAAAATAGCTGAGGGTTAGGGTTAGGCTAACCCTAACCCTAGGGTGCTGTGTTTGTTCAGCACCCGATTGTGTGGTCAAGACCAGATGCAAAATTTTGGCGGATTTTGTGATCGGGAACTGATTTGTTCATCTTCGGAGGCTTTCATGACTAGAGCTTCCACTCTACTTCTATTTTCGGTGCTGGATTACATTAGCCTAGCCTAGGTTTTTTGCTATACTGTATAATACTGTAATTAACACCCACTTGCTACAGACTGGATTTCAGAACCGCTCCAGTCGTCATAAACAACAGATGGTACTGTACCGACAGAATCAAGAAACAGCTGTTTGACGGATTCCGCCGACAAAAAATCCATAAAAACATTTCAACTAGAGGTTTTGCGGATGCTGCGAAATACCGGGGAAATCCGTGAACGGCCGGGGACACGAAATGTGAACCACGATATAGTGGGGGATTACTGTTTTGGATTTGCAAATTGATACATCCCTTCAGTTGTTATATATTTTTATAGTTTTAATGATTGATGGCTGTGACACTGCCTTCTGTGTAGTTGTCAGAATGGAAAGTCAGATTTCCACACTACGCACTGTGTACATTACCGGAACGGGCTACCCGTAGGCAAGATCATCCTGACAACGGCCTTAACATTCTGTGTTGCTTTAACCTGTTTATCTTGGCAGTCACCTACATGTTGGCTGGTATTTATTTTGCATTAGGAGTCTGGACAGCTGCCAAGACACCAGCTAGTCGACACACCCGTCCCCATGATCTCGCTTTTCATTTGGCTTGGCTGGCGATGACTTGTTACTGAAGTGTGTACTTCAGAGTCTAATCGGAATCAACTAAACAAGAGTTAGGAGAGTTTCCATTATCTTTACTGTTGGAAAACTTTTCTTTTCCTCGCATGGAGCCAAATCAACCACTTTTGTGCAGTTTAACATGTGGCGCAGAAGAAATTTACCATATAACAACATCATGGCACTTAAAAAGGGGAGGTCTTCAAGATTTTGTTAGATAGCAAAGCGTTTTAGCTTCTTAAAGTGGTTCTGCAGAGAACCGTTCAAACTTTACGGTTAATTAAAACCTTAAATCTGATTTCTCCCAAAGGGAAACTAAAGAAACGTTTCCAGTGCTAGATGAAACCTTCAAAGACTGTAAATGCCGCTTAATCCTGTTCAGGGTCGCGGGGGGACGCGGGAGCCAATCCCAGCTGACTTCGGGTGAGAGGCGGGGTACACCCGGGACGGGTCGCCAATCCACCGAAGGGACACACAGAGACAGACGACCATTCACACTCACATTTACACCTACGGGTAATTTAAAGTCGCCAATTAGCCTAATCCCCTCTGTGCATGTGTTTGAACTGTGGGTGAAAACCGGAGAACCCGGAGGAAACCCACACGGACACGGGGAGAACATGCAAATTCCACACAGAAAGGCACCAAGGTCGACCCTGGGGATTGAACCCAGGACCTTCTTGCTGTGAGGCGACAGTGCTCACCACTACACCACCGCGCCACCCTCCTGAGGAAATAGATCCTGAAGAATCCACCCTCACTCACTGCATCCCTAGTTGGCCAACTATCTAAGGCCAATTTGTAGATTCCTGGTGAAGGTGATTCTGGAAAAACGACCGTTCATGTTTTTAAGTCAAAACTTATATGTCTGAAACGTATCATTTGCAATGGGCACTGATGATGTTGCTAGCATTGCCATAGTCACTGTTTTGAAGCAGGAAGTGGAATTTTACATCGCGCTAACAATCATTCACAGAGTGATGAGCGGCGTGATACATACAGTGGAACGTCCCAACGCCAAGCAAATTCGCCCGAGCATACAAATTAGCGGCCTGTTGTACAACTGTATAATCGATGTCATTTTTCTTTTCTGTCAGTTTGGCTGGATTTTTATGATTTTTTTTTCGTGCTTTTTGCTTCTTTCCTTCTCTCTACGCTATTGTTCTCCTTCGCACTTTAAGCACAGTAAAGCCTCTAGAAGAAAATATCTTTTTAACTTGTACTTTCGCTGTGCACTGCCATATCACCAGGCTGAGAGGGAGTTTCAGTACACACAGGCCTTTATTTTTGCAGGAAGTCTGCCTTTTAAACGCTCGTGTTCAGATAAGCGCCTCTCCCCATTACGGCCTGGTATCAGTTTCCCGCTGAAGAATGAGGCTGATCCGCTCGTTATGACGGAAATACCTAACCATTTATAAACGTTAGAGTCCGATAAATATGACTGGAAGCTTGGCGTTCATCTGTGTGTAGGAAAAAGCGGCTGAAGAATGTTCAACGTTCGTTTTGGGAAACGTGGCAGACTTGGCACTGGAACTAGTGTGATATGAACACACTGGTCTGGAGCGGAACTCTACAAATCAACGGTGAAATCCAGCCTCGTTTCGGCTATTAGGACTCAGCGTCCTCTCTCGTCCTCGTGCTTCTCCTAGCATGAGACTAAATTAGCCTGTCTCACAGCACATTTCAGAAATCCAGTAAATGGTTAATGGATTTTCCTCTCAGGAACTCTCATGTCTGCCCTAGGAAACGTAATAAGGTCACATGTTTGGCACACCACTTCCACTGTGGGCACTGTAAATCATCAGCGGGGGCAGCCATGCTTGCTAAGACGCGGCTGAGCTATTTTTTTCCCCTCCTTAGGAAAAATCCGGAGAAAATGGAAAAGGACTGCTTGTTGGTGTGGAACACGCAAGCGGCTCTTGTAATCAGGCCGCTCGGGTCACGAACAAATTACTCCGAGTCCTTACCCGGATCGTTTGATTGATTACGCAGAAATGTGATGAACTGGAGGCCATCTTTCATAAGGCAGGAGAGTGCGAAACATCAGACTATTCAAATTCTGGATGCCTAATTGAACTTAAGTTTATTTATTTATTATTATTATTATTTTTTTTAAGTTCCATCTCTTCCCTTTTAATCAGCAGCTGAAGAGATGAGTCCTTATAGTGGTTACTCAAGCTGAGTTGTATTTCTACATGGAGAGAAAGGCTAATGCACGATTACACGGGGGTTAAACCGCTCTCTTCGGCGCGTCGTGCACTCCGTCAGCAGACTAACCAACTCTATACCGACGGAATACATTTTGTCTCAAGCTACTTATTACACGTCGTTTCTCCCCGAAAGGCCCAGCGTGCGCCCTATTCACAACTCCATTAGCAAGCTGACTTCCTGAACTAAACTCAAGGCTCACAGCTAGGTGCAGCCATCAAGCCAGCCCAAGAAAAAAGCTGTTTTATATACCGCAGCCACTAGACCACTGCTATAAAAATCCAACAGCATTGCTTTGCTCTGACAGGACGCCCTTAACTGCTCCTCGGCAACTTGCATGACACGGCGCTTATAATGACAAGTCTCTTTCAAATGCAGATCGCGAACGGCTAATAAGCAATTTGTTGCATCGGGGGGGAAAATAAATAAATAAAAATTCCGGCATGCCGTTGCTATGGTTCCACAGCAGAGGGAAGATATTAATTTAATCTCTTGCTGACGAGCAGGATGCTCTACAATTTGCTCTTGCTGTCACTTAGGCTTAAAATAAAACAGGTTCCTGAAATTCTCCAACTCTAGGGGAAACAACACAACAAAGAGAAGAGACGAAATGTAACGTTTTAATAAATCAGCCATTAGGACGCCAACTCTTTCTAGGAAATCATTTCCCAGGGCTCCTGCTGCTCATCCGAAAATGATTCACATTCGCTGACGGCACATTAAAGCCAATTACACAATCCACAACGCCCACCTACCGATCGATGCAGACCACTCTTCAGTTCAGTTCGACAGAAGTAGTTATGAAACAGCTTTCCAGAAAGCTGGATGGAGATTTCGATTCCTAATTAGTAAACCGGAGGCAAAGATGGCATGAGGAAGAAACCATGAGAGGAACCAGACTTGGGAGCAAAGCAGCCATCTTCTACACCTGTATAACGAGCCTGCTATCCGGCGTCACCAAAAAGACAAAGGGTTCTCTCTTCTTAGGTTCTTTTTTTTTTTTTTCTTCCCCTAGCATGCTGTCTCCGAGATTTTCCTCACCACTATCACCTCTGGCTTGTTCAGTAGAGATCCAAATCTCCATCCAGATTTCTGTAAGTCTGCTTTGTGAGCGTGGCTAAAATTGAATCCAATTATCGGATACGTCTTGCTGTGTTCACGTGTTCACTTGCGCTAACTAGCATCACTGATGGTCCACTTTTCAAAAATGGCTCTTCAAACATTCTTTGGTTTGTTATTAAACGTTCTGAGCTTCCCAAAGGAGCTCTACTTGGAACTCTCTTTGAAGCTATATTTGGGTGTTCTATTTGGGGCTTTTTTATAGCAATTAGAATATGACATCATTGTCGTCCTTCCTGCTGTTTCATAACACCCCCAACCAGGGATTGCCACACTAGCGGTAGTGAATTCAAATTCATATTATAAACTTCTCTCTAGTTATGCGGAGACATTTGTTAGTGCTGCTATTCTGAAAAGCCACCAAGCATCATGTTCAATCGAGCCACATTTCAATTAAAATGGTGCATGCTATTTTAGACACTCACACCCCCCCGTCCTGACACACTGGTCCGCACATTTCTCTACGTGTCCGTCTCGCTCTGCTAGTTTATCGACTAGCAGAGTGACTGTAAAACCGCAGAAAGTAAACCAACACAAGCTGACAAAATGTTTACTGAACATGGACAAGTCCTACATTTTAAATCTGGAGTACGAAACGTAGAGCGCTCTCGGCTTGAGGTCGCAGAAAATTCCGGATGCCTATTTGGAGTCATCCGGCCGAAAAGTTTGGGAAGCCATGCCCTCTACAAGTCTTATGGTTTTAATGATAAGAGGGGAAAAAAAAATAACTGGTACACATGCAAGTCATTGTTATCTTTTTTTTTTTTGGTAATATTTTGCGACGATATGAAGACTAATGCTTCTCAACCCAGCCAAGACCTAAGCCTTAAAAAAAAAAAAAAAAGATGAGGGAATATGCTTCTAACTACACAATGGGGGGAAAAAAATTCTCCAAAAATAGTAATGCCCTCAGGACAGTTTGTTCATGAGGTTTTGTACATCCAAGATGTGTTGTCTTCATTTCCTGTTTGGGGTAACTCCACCATCCAGTCACAATTACTGCATCCCGTGGTCTGCTCCAGAGGGTTATCATCTGAGGCTTGTTTTCAGTAGCTTATCGTCAACCGACACTCGCCCTCATGGCCTTTTATTATGCCTTGTAAGACCAATAAAAGGACTCCGAAATCAGATTTCCCTTCCTGCCAGAGCCTGAAGTAACTCAACTTAACCTGCCCTGACTTGATTAAAGTGGCATGGGGACAGTAAAGCGAAGCTGTCGAGGCTGACCATAATGTCAAAATGAGGGGAAACTGGAATGACCCCATGAGTCACTTGTTTGTGGTTAATGCCAACTCCCTTCCGGCGGATGACGATCAGATATGGCTGAGAGCATTAATGTGGACACATGGGATATTTCACATGTCTCACAATGCTCTGCTGCAGACTGAGCAGAGCTAACCCGTTTCATGCTTTTACGGGCAATTCCATTTACTCAAGGTTTTGCAGGAAATATATCCCCAATTGTTGATTTTATTTAGTCATTTCTGTAAACTGGGACACGCAGGCATGAACACATCTCACCGATTTTGTCGGATCTTCACCGGCTTCCGGTGCGCCACAGAAGGGATTTTAAAATTCTCCTTTTAGCAAATAAATGTCAGAATGGTTTCTCTCCACCCTATCTATCTTTCTGACTTGCTTCAGCTTTATGTTCCCTCTCAGTCCCTAAGGTCTACTGATCACCTGACCTTGGTGGGCCGAAAACTAGGCTGAAGCTCAGAGGGGATAGAGCTTTTTCAATCATGGCTCCCAAGCTTTGGAACAAGCTGCCTTTAGATGCTAGACTGGCTTCATCTCTTCTGGGTTTTAAATCTCTTGTTAAACATATTGGATTCCTTTACCTCTTACCTCAAGGCGAGCTGGACGTCTTTTACGGCCGTTGTTCTATGTGTGTGTGCATTGTACATGTGCATGTGCCTTTGTAATTTTGATTGTACAGCTTCAGATGGCTTTGGCAACAACTCTGTTGTTTTAAATGTGCTATAAAAAATAAAGTCGGACTGGATTGGATTCTCACATGACAACAAAAAGAACAACCTTGAAGGACAACCTTCTTTTCCCATGTACATGAGCTCAGAGACTTTCCCATAATTTGGGGAACCTGTCCCAGGAATACCAGGCAAGAGGCAGGGATATACCATAGATTCACTCCTGGGTGCAATTTAAAGCTGCCAAACCAACTCCTGGCCTTGTTTTGAGAGGACACCCACATGGACATAGGAAGAAAACGTGACACTCAATACTGACAGATTTTCAAGCTCAGGACCAAACCCATGGACTCGGGAGTTTTGGCAGGCTGCAACAGAATTGAGTGCAAGATTTTACACCCCCCTGCCCGTGGTTTCTGGGTGGAAAACAGTTCAAATATACTACTTCCAATTTCTATACATCATTTTAAAGAATCCTTTGCTTTCTTCATTTTATCTGGAGGATTTGCAATATTTGCACTCAAGCATAACCTTTATGGTTGTTTTTTACCAAAACATCGAGCCAGAGAGAAAGGCAATGTCACTTACGCTACGTGGCGAGTCTATAAGACAATAGACTTGCCCTTCCTAATGCTGTCCTGCTTCTCCTTTTCTGTCAGCAGGCCAACTGTTCATCTGCACTGCTCCTGTCGGCTGCTTTCCACCTCTCTTATCACTGAACCGCTTTTAAACGCTGACCTGCTTTAATACGTCGAGCTTTAACGTTCATATCTAGACAGCTCAACAGAGCAAAATCTGGCTTATAACGTGGTCTGTTATTTCGCATCACGGGTAATTTAACGGCAATTAAAACCATTTGGGCATTTTCATTGACGTATGAACGCGGACAAATTCACATTGAATAACTTACACATTAACCTCTAGAATTAACAGCCGATCTTCCGTGGCGTCCAAGGAACTTTTTTGGTCACAGTTTCTTCCATCGCTATGTTGGTTTATTCTTGCTTTGGATTGGGTTCCACATTAGCATTATCCAGAAAGACTTTGACGTGTCTATTAGTAAATACATCCTAATACTGGTTCATAAGGTTACAGCTAAGAATATCATTTGTCTTAAAAAAATAAAAAAAAAAAATAAATCTCTGTTGAGGAGATAATATTGTAGGGCCGCAACGATTAGTCGACATCATCGACAACAGCGATTATAAAAATCTGTGGATGCAGAATTTTAGTGTTGACACGTTGTAATAGAAAACCTCGTAAATGTTCACTGGTAACTGCAACGCACTAGAGAAAGTGTTGCGGGCCACAACTGCATTCTGTATAATGAAGAAGAATGTATGAAAGACCTAAAATGGAGAGAGAATCAGAGCGAAGATGTGGTTTAAAAAAAAAAAAAAAGAAAAAAGAAAAAAAAAGTCAGGCGAGACCAAAACTTTCAAAAGTATTGGAGCGTTTCACCAAAAATAAATTAATGAAGCAAGTTGAAAGCAGACTCGTCATTTCAAGGCAGCACTACGGTGATGCGTGAGCCTCTGAAACGCAGGCACCCTGGAGCCGTGATGTCTATTCCAGATGGGTAGGTTCTAGATAAGCTAGTGCGTCACGTTGATATCTTGTAGATCTTTTATTTTCAATCACTGACTCCTTCTTGCTTTAGCCAGCTGTCTCCAATGATGTTATGATAATGTTTAGGTTCGTTTACTTGTTGGAAAACAAAATCTCATGGCACATGACACTAAGCTAAGCGAACGCGATTTCAATTGTGTTAGCGAACACGCAAAGTGCAATAGTAATTCAGTGATTTATAGGAGTAACCTACCCTCTCGTCCTCTTCCTTATATCTTGCTTGTGTTAATACAACCATTCATTTGGAATATGCCTCAAAATGTTAATTTGCTATGGAAACTTATGTTTCGTTAAAGCCAGGACTGGATAACAAGGTGACATTCACAGGTATGCAAACTTGTCCCCACAGGAAGCAGAGATGGAGGGCAAATTAGTCAGCGACAACAGATTAGTCATTGATCAAAATGCATTTTGATGGTAGCCCTATAATATAGTAAGAAAAGCACACAGAAACTCATTTTTTAAAACGAAGTGCTAATTAAAGTACAGTGGAACCTCTGGTCACGAACGCCTCCAAACACGAACAAATCGGTTCCCTACCAAAAAATTCGCCAAAATTTAGCCTCTGGTCACGAGCATATAATCGGGTGCCGAACAAACACAGCCCCGGCCACTTTCCCCTTCCGCTTCATACGCGCCAATGTTTTCCCATTTTCTGTTTGCATATTGCACAATTGCGTACCTAACAAAGACACATGCATGTCCCTTTAATCCGTCAGACCTGCGTTCATTCGCTGTATTGTAACCTCCCCCCCGCCTATCTTCCTCCTCACTTCCTTAACGCCAGAAGTCGACTCATTCAAGGTTAGATTTCTTCATTGTTTGCAGTAAGTTTTTGTATAATTAAGGATTGTTCAAATTTTTATAATTTCTATTACATGCATGCATGCATACATACAACCTATAAACAATTCTGCTTCCATATTGTTTTTCTCTGTGTATTTGTGTGGATGCGAGTGTGTGCGATTGTCAAGCTCGATGCCCCCACAGAGCCCCTCGGTCTCGGCCAAATAAAATCTGGGTCAAGGTCGTTCTGCGCCGTGCTGCTTTAAAATTATTGGTGCCTCGGTTGGCTGCTGCGACTCACGGGATTGGAACTGAGAAGAAGGAAAAGGAGGAGGAGGAGGACGATGATGGTGGGCGTGAGGAAGGCAGCAGCTTCTGGCCTTTCAAAACTGGGTTACATGAAATGACCAAATTTGGAGAGTCGATGTTAAAAGTGGGTCAGACACTGAAATTCAAACGAGTTCATCAGAGTATTGGGACTCTGTTATATAAATGTTGATTGCCGATGTTATGGCTGCTCTAGAACGGCAAGGAACCATGGGGAACCTTTGAAACCAATTATAGGCCACTGCAGTTTATTTGAAGTCTAAAAGTCAATATTCACAATTTTGTATAGTACTGTATGTTATCATTCAAGGCGGCACAGGAATGTTTCTTTGACTGGTCCTGGGATGCCGGAGAATATTGTTCGCCGATTTTCCAACTGAATGAGTCTGGAGGTGAATAACTAGACAGTCGCAGGAATAAAAGCATTTAACAAAGAATGGACTGCATGATATTTACCTCACCGCTCCACATATAACTGGAAAAGAAACTTAAAAAAAAAAAAAAAAAAAACATGGTCCAGATAGTGCTCATCTTCATTTTCTTTTCTTTCTTCTTTCTTTTTTTTTTGAACAAATTCCCTAAAATCTGCAAAGTTCACGCTGACGGAGCATCCAAACCAGTTACAAGGCCATTTCTGATAGCAATAACTTGCTAAACCACTTAAAACTAACACACGATGGTTTGTACCAATGTCAAAAAACATTGCACTTTTTTTTTTTTTTTTAAACATTCAGAACCAATAAGCCTTATTCAACTTGACCCTTCATTTTTCACTTTAGGAAGCAAGGAGCCATTGAGAAACCTCTCTTCTTGGAGTGCACCAGATTCATAAAGATCAGATAAATTAAGAGAACAGAAGTTTTATTAAAAACTGTAATGGACAACCCAGAGTAAAACCTCTCGAGTTGAACGAGACTCGTATAGGAAGCTTGGGACACCACTTAATGTCATCATAAATCATTAAATTATTTGTTTTAAAAGATATACAGCCCGGTTTTTAGAGCTACCTCGGGCTTTTGTAAGTTCTCCGTGTATTATGAGCCTGTTTATCCTTTAATCATGGGATCGTCGTCCTTACTCCCATGCACTCGTGAATCCGTGTTCAGTGGACAGATTGCATCCGACGTTGAATTTCATGCTTCTGCAATATGTTTGTCTCAGCTGTTTTGCAGAACATGTTCAGAAGCTAGTTATTAGCGCGACGAATAATTACACCAATTTAGGCAGCAGGCCCAGTTTGACTTTTCCACGGATTAAAGACTAGAGCAAACATTCACCAAATTAGCACCCAGTCAAAAATGACAGACGCTCCCCGCTGATGAGTTTTGATCCCAGTCAAAACAAATCAGGGCGACGCCACATGTTGATTAAGAGGTCGCGTTGGGTTTCGGCCACCTGGGTGAAGCGCTGTTTTGCTCTCGTCTGAAAGCAGCTGCTGATTTTTTTTATTTATTTTTTTATTTTTTTTGCGACTCGCATGGCTGATGAAGCTGCGGGGACGGCAGGCATCAGCAGGCATAACGAGGATGTAAACCCCATTCGTTTGCCTCCAAATTAGTTCATTACACTCATTTAATTAATAAGTGCAGATGGCTCGGTCGTGAGGAGGCCAGAGGAAAAGGTCTCAGTCAAAACGTTAGCTCCATCTCAGCCATTAATCATTAGGCTCTTCAGTCGCAGTAGGCACCATCCGTGCGCACGCACACACACACACACACACACACACACACACACACACACACACACACACACACACACACACACACACAC
>JAQLOM010000020.1:10586301-10597876 GCA_030068315.1 Chrysichthys thysi
GATATTTTATATTCCAGAGTCCCGCGAAAGCCAAAAAATTCCGCGAATCAAAATTTGAAAATCTGCGATGCACTGAAGCCGCGAGAGGTGAACCGTGGTATTGCGGGGGTTCACTGTATACTCAAACTACTATCCTCAATTAAAGCACCATGACCGTGACCAGGCAGTTACTAAGAATGAATGAATGAATTTGTCCCATGAACTCACAGATACCCTGCAAATCTTTGTGGCAAGCTTTCTATTCATACTGTTTAGAACAATTTCTTTGTTTAATCCAGCTAATGTTATCATATTTGATTACATACATAATAACATAGCACGGAGTTGTTATATAGCATTATTTAAATTATATTATTACAATTTATACCATAGCACTATTTTATTTCCAATTCTGATTTTCTATAACAACAGCTGTGATATTATTGTCAGCGGGCAACGTACATGTACAAGATATTTGAGTTACTTGTATGGCAATCTGTTCTTATAAATAATTTTATTAACCCATTAACTCCCATTTTTTTCCTGTAAATTTTCATGTATTTCTGCTAATTTACATCCAAATAGTAATAAAAACATCTACTTTCAAGAAATATGACTGTTAATTTTTCTGAAATTTCAATCTCTAGTCAAAGTCCCAAATGGGGATCATGGCACATGCCATCTATTTTTTATGCCATTCAATGTATGATCCCCAAATGGGGACCACAGAAGCTAATGGGTTAAAATTAAAGAAATTAAGTGTGTAATTGGCTCATATAGGTGGTTTTATGTAAGGAAACATTTAGTTAGCATTTATGGCGGAGTCTTCAGGGGCAAAGCTACCAGTCATAAGTATAGCTGTTCCTTTATGTATTCCAACATGGTAAAGTCTTCTGGACAGAGGGCTTTGGGGTTTACCTGTAAGATGAGAAAGCTGTAGCTATACAGAAGAAACTTGCAGTGTGTCAGAGGTTTTTTTTAGTGTTCGCAAACTGCTGTGGTAAGAGCGAAAAAAATGCTTCAGGATGTGCTGTAATTGCAAAATCCATTTCTCCTTGGGCGGTATCACACCACCCCCATTTTTAGAAATTATTTTCCTAAGGAATATAATTTCTAAAGAAGGATAAGTTGCCAGGAGCATGGCAGCACTTGTACAAAGAAAAAACTATTCTGAAGAATTTTATTTAGCTGGCGTTACCTGAAGAAACCATTTTCCACTAAATACTGAGGACAGTTATATGATAATGGTTCCACTGTTCATAGGTCATTTAAGGGTTCCCCAAGAGGGATAACTTGAACCCTTGAAGTTAATGGATTTATTAACCTGTGTTTTGTCTACACCTGCTTCTATTAATGAGTCTTTTTTTTATTATTTTTAACTTGCATGGTGGTGGTAAGTGTCATGGCTTGGGCTTGCATGACTGCTTCTGGATTGGTCTTACTAATGTATATTGTTGATGTAACTCATGATGCTAGCAGCACAATGAATTCAGGAATCTTCAGAAACATTTTGTTTGCCAATTTACAAAATAATGCATTCAATCTAATTGGGTGGCACTTCGTCCTGCAGCAAGACAATGAATGAAATGACATTGTTAATGCAACAAAAGACTTCATCAGGAGAAAAAATTGGAATGTTTTAGACTGACAAAGTCAATCGTCAGACCTTAGCTCAGTTCAACATGCATTTCAGCCACTGAAGAGGAGACTGAGAAGGGAAATCCCCAAAAAACAAGCCTGAAAATGCATCCCAAAAGAAGAATGCAACAGTTTTATGATGTCAGTGGATCGCTAGCTTGATGCAGCTATTGAAGTAAGGGATATACAGTACAACCATATTTTTTTTACTGTTGTTTACTTTATTTTACTTTAAAATGATCACTTTTGTTCACCTAAAGAATTGGTCTGTCACCACAGGTTCCATGTTCTAAGTTATTTAACTCATTTACATATCAGGGGCAGTATGGTGGTGTCATAGTTAGCACTGAAGCCTCACAGCAAGAAGGTCCTGGGTTCGATCCTCAGGGTCGACCTGGGCGCCTTTCTGTGTGGAGTTTGCATGTTCTCCCCGTGTCTATGTGGGTTTCCTCCGGGTACTCTGGTTTCCTCCCACAGTCCAAAGACATTCACAGAGGAGATTAGGCTAATCAGCTACTCTAAATTGGTCACAGGTGTGAATGTGAGTGTGAATGGTTGTCTGTCTCTGTGTGTCGCCCTGCAGTGGATTGGCGACCCGCCCAGAGTGTAACCCCGCCTCTCACCCGGAGTTGGCTGAGGTGTCTCCAGCTTCCCCACGCGACCCTGAACAGGATTAAGCGGTAAAAGATGAGTGAATCCTGTTACGACCCTGACTTCATTTGTTTTTAAGAAAAAGTACGTCATATTCCGTTTGTACCACAGCATTTTTCCAGCTTATTTATTTATTTTAGCGTTTTAACCTTTTATTTTAGACTGTCCTCTGACCGATACCAAAACTCTGACACTTGAGACTCCATCCGTAAAAGTTAAAAACACTACAAAAGTTAAGTAATCTCCTCACACTAAACCCATGATTTCGTTATATTACTCATTAAAAAAAAAGTCAAGTTGGGTATTGTACAACAGTTCCTTCCAGGCCACTAATTTACCTGGATGAGCAGCGCACCAAGCAACAAAAAACAAGCTCTCGACATTTAAATGATTGAACCTTTCCACAGGGTTCCCATTCCTTCTTAAACATCAAAGAACTTTTCAAGGACTTTTCAGGCCCAGTTCCTTCAAAATGCATAATTTGAGACATGGCTCAAGGTCATTTCCCCTTAAATTCAAGCACACGTGAAACAAGGACACACAGGCAGAACTTCTATTCTTGCACGGAGTATAAATTCAAGCACTTTTAATGACCCAAGTCTTTTTATGTCTATGTTGGAAAACCTTCAAGGCCTTAATTTTTTTTAAGGACCCTGTTTACAACATATTTATATTCCAACCTCAACCTAATTTGTGTTAGAGACACTTTCACTTTTGACGTTGCGACGCGAAGGACTGGGACGGTTCTCTCAAAGAGGAGACAGCAAAATTACAGGTGATCCACCAAAATGGCAGCAAAAGGCCATTAGGACGAGGAAAGCAGCCCGCGGTCAAGTGGGAACGCCTAAAGCTCCAAGGCTGAGAATGAGAGTGCAGGGTGGAGCAGATGGCCAGCGGTCATGTAAACTGAATTTCGCTGCCGAGATCGATACACAGAGGAGTAAAGTGCTGCACTCACAGATGGCTTCGCTCCAGACTCCTCTCTGGAGGTGTTTAAGCACAATGATATGAGCTGCAGGTACGTCCATACATTACACCCAGAATCAAACGGGACTGGGACCGGGCACTGCGATGAAGTCGCCCTGCTTGGGGACGGAAAATTTACACTGCAGGTGTGGATTATGAGGAGCTGAGGATAATTACTAAACGCATTAGCAGCTGAGGCAGGTGTATTAGAGCCTGGAGAGAACACACACACACATCAGTACATGGAAGCCCAGTGGGAGCTACATCTATCTCTGAAAAATATGCAACACTATTTAGTTTACATTTTTTATCACCATGTTATTTCACTTAATAATCACAAAGATGTCACACCCATCCATCCATCCCTCCCTCCGGTTACGAACAAATCGATTCCCGACCACAAAATCCGCCAGAATTTTGCATCAGGTCACAACCATTGGGTCCCGAACAAACACAGCACTGGGCATTTTCCCCTTCCGCTTCCTACGCGCCAATGTTTTCCCATTTTCTTTGTTAGGTACGCAATACGCAATTGCACAATACGCAAAGATGCGCGTGTCCCTTTAATCGGTCTCGGTCAGATGTGCGTTCATTGGCTGTACAGTAACCTCCTCCCCGCCCATCTTCCTCCACACTTCCTTAACGCCAGAGGTCGACTCGTGCAAGGTTCGTTTTCTTGGTTGTTTACAGTAAATTTTTGTATAATTAAGGATTGTTCAAACTTTGATTTTTTTTTTTTTTTTTTACTGTGCTTAAAAAAAAAAAACGTTCACGGTATTTTTTTCATCGTGTTTCCATGCATTTTTGCTCTATAATCCTTCATCATGGGACCCAAGAAAGTGGAAATGGTAGTGAGAGTAAGAAGCCTAAGCGTATAACAGCGTATAATCACAAAACATGAGAACCGCCACCGTATCCCTCCGCCACCATGCACCTACGCCAGCATCTACGTATCCCCCGCAAATTATTAAAATCTTCTGTTTATTTCATTTTGTTTCATTTTTCTATAATTAAGGTTAGTTTAATTTTATTCTATGTTTGATTGCCTCACATAAACCCACAATACACTTCATACACAGTCTCGGAACGAATCAAGGTCGTGACCAGAGGTTCCACTGGACTTGCAACAGAGTACGAAGTCAAATAATTTTAAGAATACTGAGAATATTTCCTTTTGCTTTATTTATTTTTTTATTTATAGCACATTTTCACATAATTTGCTAACCCACTAGTTAGCTCTTCCCCATCGCATGACCCCCTACAAGGATAGCACTTCCTTTGAGACCTCTAAAGCAAGTCCCCGCCATCTCCACTCGGCAAATACACTGAGAAGTAAGCTCAAGCAGCCCTCTTGTACATATATGAGCTCACAGACACCTACGATTGGTTTGACTGACAGGTGAGAGAGTACGCCAATCCCTCCCACCAAAACGGCACGCTTAATTATGCCCTCTTGGACACCAGGTCGCTGATGGCTACGGCATCATTGGGATTCAAACCAGTTTTGTCTTTGATATAGATCCCTGCATATCATGTTGCATCAGGGACTACACAGGTTACCGTATAACTTCTCACTGACCACATACGAGTTTGGTATTTAAATTTTCTAGGATATAACCTCCTACACACACAACACACAAGGGTGAAGCAGTGTTTAAAACTGGCTCTAAATACGCATGTGCCGCTCTGAAGTGCGAGAATAAACGTAGCCAACGTGTGAGTGTGGAGTGCTTTATAAGTAATTACACCGGAATTGTTGGGCCAGGGCGTTCATCATGACCGTACACCTTCTCATGAACGAACACACACACCCTGCTGGGAGGAGCATGGGGCCTAGTGTTTGTGTAGTCTGACTGATGAAAGTTTCATCGAGGAGTCGAGACAGCTTTGAGTCCAAGCCAAGCGACAATGCTGCAAGCCAAGTGGAGCCACATTTTCAGAAATTACCCAGCATGCCATTCTTAACGCTTGCCCCTCAAATCCAATCCCCTCAAATCTTCCCAAATGGTGCACTCATGTCTTCGCGAGGCATGAGTATGAAAAGTCCTCACTTTTATTTCGGTCTTCTTCTCCACAAGGCTTTTAAGTCACTTACTGAACCACACTCTCTGGCACTCTCTCACTCTGTAAGGCTTTGAAGCCAATTTAAAGCACACTCCTACTCATGATCTCTAACACTGGAGGGCTCTGAAGTCACTCTCATGCCATCGCTGCTCTTAAGCCTCATTAGTTATGTCAGATCTCGGAGGATGAGAGGGATGACGGGAAGTGAACTGCCGCTGTGGAAAGTTTAGGTTGGTCGTAAAGAGGAGATCCAGTTTGTAGGGGTCATGCCGTAATGTCAAAACAGATGCTACACAAGGACAACAGGGTCAACTTCCAGACGATATGACTTGATCCTGACTACTTGAGTATTCGATATGTGACGGCAGCGATCCTGACAGTGGCATAAACGTGCCAATATTAAAGGTTTTGTTTTTCTTCAGTGAATCAAGTATGTCACCTGAAATCCATTACCAAACATCAAAATGATAATCTGGTGCACCAAGGCATTATCACCTACCTCACAGCTCCAGCTTCGATACTAAGCCTGGCGTATTGTTCTTTGTGTGGAGTTTCATAAAACCACTCCCCCACAGAGGGTTTCCTCTGGGTTCTCTGGTTTCTTTCCACATCCCAATGGTAGATTGGCTACTCTAAATTGCTCTTAGGTGCTAATAAGCATGCAGAAGAGTTTGGGAATGACAAATGAGTGTATTCCCAGAATCAGGATCCACCATCATCCTGACTAGGACTAAAGCTAATCCAAACTTCAGTAATGCTAACTGCTGAAGACATTAGCCTAATTCTTGTCAGATGTAAAAGCAAGACTGGCCATAAGGATTTACTATACACTCAACCCAGAACTTGAGCATTTCTCCCTCCCAACAGATACTACCGTCAAACTTGACCAAACTTGAAATGACCAAGACCCCTAGAGCATATCATCTCAATCCCTTCACAACTTGATCATTTAAAGGAACCACCCTAATTTTTACCTACTTGGCCCATGTGCATATAAACCAATCTGGGCAACATGAGACAAATTAATTCTGGCGAGTGTTACTGCTGAGTCACCAATTCATCCCTAAAGGGGAAAAACTAGGCTTCAGAGAATTCACCTTTGAAACACCATGAGAATTGCTTTGGATAAGCATCTGGAAGTTTCCTTCAGCAGGGATGGCGGAGCTGATGGCATACTGGGAGAAAACCGTCAATCAGCAGGATGCAGACAGCACCATTTTGACATTCAGGAAGAGGCTTATAAATCAGGTTTCGGGTGTTCCACCAAGCAGGAACTGCTGCGTTGCTTTTTGCACATTTAGCCTCACAAGCCTGACCTCTTGGCTTCAATAGAGAGGCAGTATGTTTCAGCCATCAACATGGCCAGAAATTGCCTGCTTTCACGGGAAGAGGGAACCGGTTTGAGATTTTGCTTTTCCTTTAGGCCATCATCAAACAAGAGATCACCAAATGCTTTACAGAAAACATTTAAAGATGGGACTCTGTTAACTTTATTCTTTAAGTCTTGCTCCACAAAGGGTATCGTGTTGCTGTGTGTTTTCTGGCTGAAAAATGGAACCAAACGCTTGGAGAACTAATCAGTTTCAATTTGATTCTGAATGCTGTGGCCAGAAAAGTCTGCGAAACCCCTCCGGATACTCCATATCCAGCGGGCGGCGCAACCAACTCTTCTGTTGTCGAAGCAGAAGTCGATCTTTTTTCATCTATAATTTTAAACAGCCATATGTTGGACGTTCTCAATGCCTCTGGAGGCTCTTTTGTTCCCCAATATCTAGCAAAAACTTGCATCATCTTTGGCCGATTCTGGCGGATGTGGTAACAGCTTCCTCCTCCAAGCATTCAGACTCAACAACCTGCTTAGCCCCAACAAATAGCCGTGCTCGGCCCTGTACATCTGTTAGTTCATTATTAAAAAGAGTTAATTAAAAACCCATGACTGTGGGGCGCATGGGCACCGCTCCTGCGACACTGAGGCGAGACTGCAGCCATCCATCTAAAGAGCCACTCAGGAAAAAAAAAAAAAAAAAAGCAGAAACTGCTAAGGACGCGGTCACTATATTAGGAACATTTTTACCCTAATTCTCAATATCGCAATCACAGCACCAAAATAAACACATGATAATGATCGATAATCATGGAAAAGGTATAATAAATGCAAAAAACACAGTCAGCCATGTTAGGGGTTGGGTATTCTCAAGAACGTGGAGAGCACAGACCTGCACCAAGGTCAACAGTCGAGTCTTCTGTGATGTGAAAATCTGCAACCACAACCACTTTATATGTCTGGAGAGAGATATATATATATATATATAAAACTACGTCATCGTATTTCTACATTGGTTATGTTTTGTCTATTGAACTTTATTTGCTATCTACCATATTTTTGTATATTTAAAGATGCATTTTATTTTGTATTTTTGAAAGCGTATGATGCATTTGATGACATATGGTATTGTTGACTGCTTATTTCCCCCCAAGGGCAAATGCCTTATCTTACAATGTTATCAAATTCTTGTATCTACTTCATGACTTGGATTCAATCCAAAATGTAATGGGTTCTTCCTTGGCCTCGTCGCTAGGTTTTATGAAAATCAGCTTGGTAGGTTTTCGCAATACTGCTCACAGTCAGACGGACCAACAAAGTGCACTCGAAACATAGCCTCCTTGACGGAGGTAATAAAACACAGCTGACCTCAAACAAGTGTAATACTTAGCTTTTTTTTTTTTTTTTTTTTTTTTTTTTTTTTTTTTTTTTTTTTTTTTTTTTTTTACTTCTGGGGAAATTGAGATTAATTTGATGAAGATATTATTTTGCACTTTAAAGAATTTGGAAAATTAATGCATTATTTTTTTTCATTTGAAAAATAACAAGGTAACAAAAAAACAAAAACAAAAAACAAAACAAAACACTTCACTTTCCAATAGGACCTTACTCCATTAAACAGCCATAACAAAAAATAAAGCCAACTACAAGTTATTGATGAGTTGTTGGGATCTTTAAAAGGTTCTCCGCCTCCAGTACAGGTTCTTGGACCTTTTTCTGACCAAGTTCAACATAAAAGTTCAACAAGACCCCCAATGACCAAGACTTACCATTTTTTCCCCTAGGTCTGCACATCAAGCAGAATCTCTTCTGCTTTCAGGAGGCCTGTCAAACCTGAGAAGGGAAATATTCCTTGCAATTTTTACTTCCAACGTTTGGAAATGGATTTCTGTTGTGCTACAAAACAGCTGCATGTAAATTGGACATTCAAAGCCCTTTGTCTGAGAATAGAGATTAAAATACGATGGCAGAAGCGATTTGGTTAAATAAATGATTTGCTCTGAATGTCCGTGCATTCGCTGTACCAGATGTAACCATTCCTGAAGATGATTTGCAAACTGTCGATCAGACGTCCCTTGTACAGTTCCAGGGAATTGCCATATTTCATTTGTTTGTTTACTGTACATCTACGCACACACGCACACACACACACGCTCCCCTAGATACAATAGCCCGTCTTACGATTTTTCAAAGCTACGATGACTATTGTGATACGCTAAAAATTGCAAAATATTTAGAAAATATTTCACATTCGAGGGCAGCCATCATTGTCGGGCGAGCATCACAGCGTACGATGTACGATCTGGTGCCCGGATGTACGTGGCCGACACCCACATGTACGCGTCACTCATGTTGCGTGATGCCTCGCTCTCTCCCACAACTCATGGAGCTAACTTGTGTATCGGTGTACTGTACAGTGCATTACCATGTGTTTTTTGTATGCTTCAAGAGCTAATTTTAATTCAAAAGCATTCTTCTAAACGCCCAGCATGTCTCCTACAGGAAAAGACTCCTGGGTAGGCTAGACGAAGCTAGGCTAAGCAGTGGTTCGACATACGAAATTTTCCACTTATGATGGGGATAGCAGAACGCATCTCCTTCGTAACCTGATGACTACGTCTGCGCGTGTTATAATTATAACCCGGCACCGGTGGATTTTCAATTCTGACTGGTTGCAGGGCAGGCATGCTAATGCTAATATGAATTTGTCCATGGTTCTGTAGTAACAGGGTTTGCGCGTGACAATTTCCAGAGACTCGACGCCTGATTAATGAACTCATTAAAAAAATATATATAATATTTATGTCTTTATGTAAAAGTAAATTAAGGACATGCATACTTCACATTTTTGGACGGAGCCTCCAGTGTCAACAACAAAAAAAAAAACAAACCTTTGAAACATTGTTACTGGAAAACAATCCAACTCAGGATCCCCTTCGCGTCACGGTGCCATAAACGTAAAATCAATCAGGAGATTAATAAAAGCTTGATTTGTTCCAGTAAGTCTGTTTAACTAGTGCGGAACAGACCCCAGTCAAATCGGTCCCTCTGTTAACTATCGCGAGCCAAACTCAAATGTTTGCCCAAGTGCTCAAGTCAAAGACAAGCCTTCCTTTTTTTCTCTCTCTCTCTCTGTTTTTATTGAGTTGACCAGCTCAGAAACAGAGCTCTGTCTGTGCACAGGCTGCGGTACATGCCAAAACTGAGAGGGCGGAGTGCTGAAGTGTGTGTGTACGAGTGTATGTGTACATGCTTGTATGTGTGTGAACAGTTACTTGTTTAGCTTGGCTCGTCGTCTCGGCATGCAGCCGGACCGCCGGCCTCCGTGCCTCATCTGAGAGGCGTATTGTGCCCTGCCAATTTTAAATGTCACCCACTGATTAACAGACAGCACCGCATAGGCCGCAGGGAACCGGCGTCCAGTCTTCCACAGCCGCAGTGCGACGGGTCGAAAACTTACTTAGCAATTTATTTAGCAATCAACGATCGGGTTTAGACGTTTCGTGCGTCGTATCTGGACGGGTATCTGGTGCATCTGCGTACCTCTTTTCCTGAGAGATAGTAGGCCGAGAGAAGTCCTCCGACGAAGCGGATGTTCACTTCAAAGACGGAGATTTCTGCGTTCTGCGGGGAATAAAAACAAGACAGAGAGGTTATTATGTGTGCTTATATGGAAATACAGCCACGGAGGGACTACCAACTGCAAATGCCAGCTTGATATATATATATATATATATATATATATGTGTGTGTACATATAATGTGTGTGTGTGTGTGTGTGTGTGTGTAGGGTTTGAACATGGTGTTTCTCAAGTACACAAAGTAGCAGACCGAGCTCCACTGGGAGAGACCTTATACACAAACAAGCTCGCGGCACAAAGCTATATCCAAGCCGAGATCTTCCCTGAGAACCTGTAAAAGCAACATCACTGGTTGAAATGGGAAAAATAAATAAATAAACAAATAAATAAAAGAAAAAATTACAAAGCAGCAGCAATGCCAAACTCACAGCGAGCACAGAGTTACAGAGTGGAGACTCAGGAGAATACGCTATTCGAAGAAAAATGCCCTGCTGGAGAAGAACATTATTCCTCCCACTACACCTACCATTTTTCTCATGGTCTAAAATAATGATCTGGGGAAAGCAACCTGAAGAATATTTATGTGAAAACAATACAAGAGAAAGAGGAAAAAAAAACCAGAAAGAAAAAAAAAAGCAAAGCAACACGTCTTTTGAACTTCTCTGAACGACGGCGAACGCTGCACTTTTGGGGTTTAGATGATAATCACGATGAGTGGTCAGTACTGTACGGTAAGAGCAAGAACTTAGCGCACGTTTCCAGCGCTACAGGAAGAAAAATTCAAAAAACGAAACAATAAAAAAAAAGAAAGAAAAAAAAGAAAAAAAAGAGGGTTGCTTCTCGCTGGAGGATTTGTCCTGATGACGCGGTCGCAGACAAATGTCGATAATTTGCGGAAATCGAAAATGAAGTCAAAATTTTAATACCCTGTCTTGGTTATTTTCTATTTAATCAAAAAAAAAAGTGCATACACAGCACGTTCCAGTCCTCGTCAACCTAGGATAACTGTGCAAAAACAAACAAACAAATAAATAAATTAAATAGCCGTGGTTTCTGAAAGGTTATACAGTATCTTCCTGATCACAAGTACAGAAAAACAAAACCAGCGTTGTACTGATTTACAAAGACACTTGAAAGGTTCTCCACTGGGAAGAACAGAACAAAACAAAGGGCACCTAAGCGTGTTCACTAAATAGATCAGGATTGAAAAGAAACTAGATATTTTCCCGTAACAGCACATACAAAGAGAGTGTGTGCGTGTGAGAGGGTGAGAGTGAGTGTGTGTGTGAGAGAGTGAGTGTGTGTGTGTGTGTGTGTGTGTGTGTGTGAGAGAGAGAGAGAGAGAGAGAGTGTGAGAGAGAGAGTGTGTGTG
>JAQLOM010000020.1:10605173-10616337 GCA_030068315.1 Chrysichthys thysi
CAACAAGGAGACCTTTCCAACGGTATGTAACACATCCGGGTACTGCCTAGGGAATCTTGGGAAATTGAGTGCGTAATTGTTGCGCGATTGGTGCGCTCTCGGTGCGTGCAACGCGAGGTTAAATGTTTCGCTGAGGGGGGGATTTTCACGCGGCACATCTGACGACCTCTCACGGCACACTAGTGTGCCGCGGCACACCGGTTGAAAAACACTGGATTAAGTTACTATAAATTAAGGACATAGGTCCAGTCATAATCGGATCGGCTCAACCAGAGCCAGGCAAACCTTACGCAAAACAGGCAGGATTTCTAATAACCCAGAGTGACGCCATATTTCAACATCATAACCAAAGCTACAAGCCTTAACTGCTCCCCTTAACGTGATTTTAACCATCTGTAACCATTGCTTAAACAAGGTCCTAAAATCCGCCATTGTGAGCCCACACGAGCACCAGAACTCAGGCACTGGAGCGGTAACTAATCAGCAGGCTTCAGGGAGCTGGGTTAAGCTTCATTTGCTCCATTTTATCATTTAGTGACTGGGAACATTCTTGGACCAACAAAGCTCGGGCCATTACCGCGTTGAACTTGCTGCAGCAGTCTATTCAGTCCAGATTTCTATTTTTTTTTTTTTTAAATTCGAAGTGTGCCATCCACATCCCCCGAGGCTTAGTGCTGTATATGCCATGACCCTGCATACGCTTGGAAAATGCCCTACTATAAAAGGTCACTGGGTCAATAATACAGCTGTGATGTATTATGCCAAGGGGCATTCAGCTGAGCACTTCTTCCAGTTTCTTAGGAATGATTACCCTCTACTGTGGCCTTCTGTCTCCCGAAGACGTCTTACTGTTGGATGTAAACGGGCAGAAGTGGCTCAGTGGTAATGGTTCTGCACGAGTGACTGGAAGGCTAAAAATTCTAAGCATACAATCTAACAATCATAACTAATTTTGCATTTCCGCATTTTTTAATCCATCTATCTATCGATATGTGCATGAATGGAAGAACAGAAGGGTTATAAGCAAAGATTCTACAGCGGAGCAAGATGGATTACTTATGCAACAGGCAGAAGTACCACGGTGGACGCCATTTTGATAAAAGCCCACCGTAACATTCTTTATCTGTTTCGGGAAACAACGGCTAGCGCCGCCTCTTGGAAAACATACGCTAAACTGTCCAAAATTCTTCAAACAGTCATGAGGAGGTTAATGGTTGTCAGTACTATCTGAGATAACAAATCGATGTCTGAAGTCAAACGCGATCCACGATGTTAATCGATATCCGAGGCTTGAATCAAACGGGGCTGATTTTGCTGTGTAGCTGCATGGAGTTGAACTTACCTCAATTGGGCTCCAATTATTGAGAAAAAAATCAAACAATCCGCTCAAATAATCTATTGATGTCGCCTTAACACAGGATGTCATAATTTCTCATAATGCAAACAAGGCTAATGCATCAAAACAAGAAACGACAAGACGATTTCAGAAAAATGCCGCAAGTTTCCCACGGTATCCGGCCTCTGGGAGGAAAGGCCAGCTTACTAAAATGGCGCCCGTAGTGTCGAACATCCGTACTTCCTAATTCTCAATGTATTTTCCGGCCAGTAATCCATCTTGCGTGTAGTGCTTTAGAATCTTCGGTTGTAAGTATGAAATGCACTTAAATGCTGTACTATTGCGGTTTATTCCGTACACCAAGTTTTGTGGTTCTACCGTAAATGATGGAAGAGTTGTAAAATCCATACGTTGTAATGTCAGGATGACGGGATGAGAAAGAAGGAACGAAAGAAAAAGAAAAGCAGAGGAGAAAAAAAACTGAATGTTGATATACAAAACATGCGCAGGCACATCAGGGCACTCAAGGCTGGAGGAGTCTCAAGATGGCTAAAAAAAAAAAAAAAAAAAAAAAACGATTGCACTTCATCAATGTCGTTAAAAAAAAAAAAAAAGCGGTGGGAAGTACATTTTCTTAAAGATAAAATAACCAGACAAACTGAAACCTACAGGCAAGATGATGACTAAGCAAAACTGGATGCTTAAGCACGGGTCTGGAGCACCATCACAAGCATCATGTAAAAGGTCATCAATGCAACGGTCAACAGTTTTAAATTTCTTATTAATGTGACATGGAACATGGAAAGTTGTGCAGAAATAAAAATAATAATGGTTGGGGGTGGGGGGGGGCACTTAGTTTTGTATACATGGGTGGAAGTGTGGACTGGCTCAAAGAGTAAATAATGTTTGTTTGTTTGTTTTTTAAACTAATCTTACCTAGTGCACTTTTAAAAATAAAAAAATAGCCAGATCTAAAAACAAGCATGTTAAAAAAACGCCCCTTGCTATCCAAATACCGTCATACAATATTTGATCCACTTACCACCTTTAGTAACGACAAATGATCATGAGGAAGAAAGGAGGGGTTTTTTTTGTTGTCGTTTTCTTTTTAGCTCAACATCTGCATAATGAAAGTAAAAAGGAAATGTGTGAACGAATGTGTTTACCTGAATCGGCAGAACAAAACCCTCAAAACGCATGAAGTTCATGCCTGCAGCTTGGCTTCCAAAAGCACTAACAAGCGGAAACGACGTCTTATCTACGGGGCATCTGTTCAATCTGAAGTGCTCCTACGCAGAGGGTGAAAAGGAGCGCATATAGCTAACGGATCCCTCCACCCTAACAAGGTCACTTCGGCCCTGAGTGCACATTTATTCCATTTTGATTTTTATTCTATAAAGTTATATTTAAAAGGCTAAAAGGCGGACGGATGTCAGACGAGGGTTATCGATTGGCAGTAAACAAAAGTGCGCTCTCCCTGGTTGGGCCCAAAATGATCTGGTCATTGATTTCCTTTCCACAGATGGTACAGAACAATTACCATTAAAAGGTCAGCGAGGCTCGCGGGGAACACCGCGAATGGCCGCCTGAGTCCCACAGTGGCTGTTTTGTTTCTATCCAGCTACCGATCAGCTGGATTATTTTCAGCTCTGCGTGGGCGAATTATCACCCCGCTGTAAAGCAGGGATGCTTCTGTTGCTGAGATCGTTCCCAATCTGGTTTCGAGCCTCTCGGGCTTCAGGGGTATGAGTCGTTCAGAGAGAATGACCTCGCAGACCTTATCACAGCCTGCCAGAAAGGGTGGGAGAACACCGGGTGGGAAGGCATGCGCTAATATGATTAGCCATGCGACACGGCTTAATCCGGGCATTAGGATTCAGTCTGTGCTGGTAGGTGTGACAATAATGCTGAAGAACTCTTCCCTACACTTTCTTCCAACGGGCTTTTGAGTGCAACTGGTGAAACATGAAATACACAAGCAGAGTGCTCTGGAACTCGCTCCAAAAACCTTTGGGATATAGATTAGCCAAGCCAGCTGAAAAGGATTTCCGTTGAATATATATATGCGCACACACACACACACACACACACACACACACACACACACACACACACACACAGTTGATCCTCTCATCTACGGACACCGCATTAACGGATATCGGATGCTCTGAAAACGGAAAATCCGCTGGCCTGAATACATAATCCATTAGCTAGAATGTCCGGTACGAAAGTTTAAAAATCCTGGGTGTTGCGAACTGAGTCCCGCAGTTCAACAATTGGCCACTAGGTGGCAGTGGCATGCACGCTACTAGTTGCTTACAAACGTCGGTTGAGCTGTGGTTGTTGTGAAGCTATACTGTTTTTTCGGCGATTATTTGATGTTTTTCGGCCCAGTGCCATCATTATGCCACCCAAAGCTAAGTCCAGTGGTATATATATACCGTAATTTCCGGACTATGAGCCGCTACTTTTTTCCACGCTTTGAACCCTGCGATTTATAATACCAATGCGGCTTATCTATAGATTTTTCTTCGCTAACTGCCATCAGGGGGCGCTAAAACGCGAAAGACGTAACAGATCAATGCACAGAAGACGACATTACCGGTAGTTTTTGGCACATTTGGCGCAAGAAGCATGACACACACATTAAGGTATGTAAATAAACATTAATAAAATGTGTAAGTGTAAATATCTCATTTCACAACGATCTGCGGCTTATAGTCTGGTGCGGCTAATATATGTAAAAAAAAATATTTTTATTTATTTATTTTTTATTTAAAAATTTACTGGGTGCGGCGTATATTCCGATACGCCCTGTAGTCCGGAAACTACGGTATATTGTTTTGTTTTATTTTAAAGCCAGAGATGCAAGGATGTCTGTTTCCATTTCTCATTTCACAGCTTCTCAAACTTCTCACAGAGCAGAAGGGAGGGCAGCCTTTTAACTGTGAAATAAACCCCCCCAGACAGATTTACATTACGAATATAATCCAATTATTCAAATATTAAGCCAGACCTTGTCTTACAGTAACATTCTGGTTATTTAACTTCAAGGCATTTATTTATAGACCCACTTGGGTTTTTTTTTGGTTTGTTTGTTTTTTTTACTGAGACTTGGACTGGGCGCATTTCATTAAATGGACCACTCAAACAGCCTAATAAATCTTAGCGCACAATAATAAATAAAATCGCTTTGATAATGGTGGCTTGCGATATCCACCACCGTAACAAGAAATACATCAATGAAATCTATAGATTTTTTAAATCACAGCCACCCTGGTTATACTCCAAGGACCCCACTTTGGGAATCACTGCCCTGGGGACACATTAGAGGGAATAAACAACTTTGTTTTTACTCTTCGCAGACAGATTTGCCTGTAGGTCACCCGGAAAGGTTATGCAGGTTGATCTGAATAACAAAACAAGACGATTCCAGGGTTCGCAGAGAAAACAATAAATATGTTCAATAAATATGATTTGGGATTTAACAAAACACCAAGTGCCTAACATACACAGAGCATCAAGTTCATGATGTCCTGGAATCAAGCATCAGGCTGGTCTTTTTCTACTGAAAAAAAATCCTTGCTCTACTCTAGATGCTAATGATGGATTATGAGTAAATAACATGTTCCATGCTGATTGGTGCTGATTCATGGTCACGCTGAAGCATGCTGATGTCTAAACTCTTTTAAATCAACTGCCTTTTGCCGACTTTTAATTCATTATGTATGTCTTCAGATTAAATATCTGCTTCACTATTTAACTCGGAGGAAAAAAAAACAAAAAAAAAAAAACAAATATGGTACAATTATGGCAAGATTCAAAACACAGTATGCTAATCTTTTAAAAACGCAGTGTGAATTTCATGAATTCTGATAGCGTCCATTTTCCTCAAACGAAAATCCTGGTCTGATACGGGGGCAGATGTTAATTTTTAGAAGAAAAAAAAAAAAGTTTTTTCCAGACATCTTCCAACACACGATACGTGTTCTCGGTGGTAGACACATTGTGCACATCGACGCTGTACCGATTAGACAGAAGCCAATTACAAGATATTTAAGTGAAGGTGTACAACGTGCTCTAGTGCATACTGATGAGGAGGCTGGAGAAGCTAAGTGAGTTTGGCCTCTTGTTTTACATCTCAGCAGGAAGTATGGAAAAGCTCACCCTTAGTGTGACCTGCACAGCCATCAAAGTGAGACTCAAACCACAGACATGTGTGAGCCTTGAACCTATGCAAAACTACTTCAGAAACACTAAAGACGGTTTTCTTTCACATGCATTTACAGCCTGGAACAGATTCTTAAGGCAAAAGGGCTTTGAAAATAGTTTCAAACATACAAAATAGCCTTTTACAGAGCTTTACAAAGCTCGAACATCTCAGAAAACGTAAGGATTCAATGATTCATCACTTGTCCTTCTGGTCTAAGTATCGAACCCTACACTGGATTGTTTCCCCATTACAAAGGCCTTCAAATATAACCATTTTAGACAGCCAAGGACCCTTAAAACCCCTAATAAAGTGCGTCCTAATCCTCATACTGAGAGGAAACCATAGACCCTGAAGAAAATGGACTACGTTCAAAACTCAACCGGAGCTCAGGACTGAACCGAGGACACTTGACATGTGAGGCAGTGACGCCACCATCCCCTGCACACGGGCATGTCACCTTATCATGATTCTGTATTGAAATAGAAATAAATGTGGTCTATTCACCACCTTCAATTAGAAATTAGCCTCATGAGTGCGAATTTAAATCAAGATCTTGCTAAATGTACATGTAAGGAGCATACAGGAACTCACTTTACACCCAGTAGTCACACGCTACACTAGTGACCACCCTCCCACAGGCACACTCAGTGGCTCTATAACTACTATGGCACGTCATACACGGTTTCATACACTCTTAACAATTCCTAGTAGTAAGTAACAAAGCCCATGCTTGTCTCAGTGCATCAGACGCTATTTAAATACGCAAAAAAACCTATAATCTTAATGAGCAATGTACAGGGGTTCTCGCCCTCCTCCCCATTTTAGTTTAAGGTCAGGCCACTCGAGCGTCGGACTCAGGCTGGACACGTGGCCTAACCTTTTCACTTTAGACATGGACTGGTTTAGGATTTTTTTTTTTTTTGTTTGTTTTTTTTTTTACATTTTTAACACAAACCTATTCTGCTAATTTTATGAAACTGGACAGCAGTAGTGTACCTAGGTACGAAACCGACCATGATGACGACTAGGTACTATAAACTTTACTTACACACTCGCTTTATTTGGCTTGCAACTCCCACACAAAGCTAAAGAAGTGCACGGCAGACATGCTTTGATTGATGGACTACATTTCAGAAATGCCTACATTTTTAGCTCATGTTTTTTTTAACGCACATTGTATTTCGGCCCCTAGGTGATGTCAGTCACAATGCTGCCTTTCAAAGGAATCAGGCAACTAATATCACCTCGGCAGCATCCTTACAAACTGACGCCATTGACAGGAGTAATGCTGAGGATACAGTTATCATCACAGTAACAATTTACTTTGAAAGTCTGTATGGTGGACACGCCGCAGTAATGGGATCGACCTTATTAAAATAATTGTACTTGCTGGCAAAATAGCCAGGGGATAAGAGGAACAAGACACCAGTCAATCGCACTTATAGGAAAACGATCAGTTTCAACTTGGCTTCTTCCATGGCTCAAACAATATTATTTTCCTCCAAGAGCACATCTCAAGCGTAGCACGTATGCTAATCATTGACAGAAACCTAGTTTGAGCCGGGTAGGCATCAGCATGGAGAAAATGCCTCATGGCACAAGAATTTATCTCAAGTACTAATGGTGGCATTGTTAGATGACTGTAAGCTATTTACTTTGTCATGAGGGAGCCTGTCTAAAAATGCCTGCTTCAAACGCAGCGAGACGCATCAGCGAAGATTTTTCCGCGTGAAATTCGAAAGCCAGCTTTCAGTAAACAAGTGGCCCGAGTCATCACGATTTCTGACTGATTGGATACCACTGATCAGGCTGAGAGAGCTCGAGCTGAAGTGATCTTGGTCTTCATTTACCATAGCTATTTAGACCATCCCAGGGCGTATCCCGCCTCTCACCCGATGTCAGCTGGGATTGGCGCCAGCTTCCCCCCGCGACCCTGAACAGGATTAAGCGGGAGAAGACGGATATTTAGACCATTACTGTTGTTAAGCTGAGATGCAGAACATGAGACTGTGACGTGGAAAGCGTGGCAGCAAACGTGAACCGCTGTTGGTTGCAGGGCTGAGCAGTACGATGAGATAATATCAATATCGTGTGTTGAGGATTAACTCTCAATTCCCTTTTTTGAGATTTCGCAAGGATAGTCAGTATTTTTTTTAACAAGTCTGACTGAAAGGTATCAACAGGTACTCGATCTTTACATTTGTGACGTTTTAATTTTGTAACATTTAAGATTGTTTTTTTGTTTTTTGTTTTTTTATTTCCCAACTTCTCAGTCTTACACAACTCATTTCTGTTAATGTAAACATATTATAAAACTAAATATAATGATATATTTTTGTTTATGTTACACAACCTTAGTTGATTCAGCGTGTTTTTTTCCCTCCCACTCATTTTAAAGCCATACTATTGATCCATCGGTCTGCTGACCGGCTGTCGTAACTCTGTGGTTAATCTATAACTGGGCTGGTATAGACTGACTTAAACTGCCACCAGAAATAAAACCGCGATGTTACATTTGCTCTATTTATGGCTGGACCTGGTCCACAGTGATATGATCCATAAATATACATCCCTTTATTATCCATATTAATTCGAACATCTTGCGTACGACAATACTGGTCGTTCCGATATCGTCAAACAGATGCGTTGAAGACGTATCGACCCCGTAAATGTCAACAAGGACATTATTTTCAACATGTTTCATGCTGACTGAGGACGTTTCTCTCTCCTGGCAATGTCCCAGGCTGCCACGAAGAAGGCACCTCTGACCTAAAGGGCAACGTCCTTAACCCTTGACTGTTCTGCTTCAACTGTATCCTGCCACAGCTGTAAAGAAGAGAAATCCATCAAACCTGCAATGATCACAGTGACACAGTTGTGCGATTTCTACTGAGAGAAAAACCCAGTGACCCTCCTCTGAGGTTAAGCTTCGACTCAAATGAATCTCACAGCAACGCTGCGAAAAGTATACTGACCTTTTGACATTGGGTTGATGACACATGTACCACCTGACACACTATAAACAAAAGGAGCTGCCTTTGGTTTTATTAGTTTTTTAACAGACAGAGTAAAAACTTTTTAGCGTCACTCAAAATGTATTGCCTGATGCCTTCCATACAAGCGTGCACTTTTCTTGCATTTTAAGCATCTTTTAGCATCTGTCAGGGAAGGTTTCTCTCTTCTGACATGTCCCGGGCTGCCAGAAAACAAACCAAGGCCGATCACACGGGCAACGTCTTTAACCCTCGACTGCTCTGCCTCAGCGGTAAGGAAAGGAAATCCATCAAATCTGAAACAATCACAGTAATACCCTGGTGCTATTTCTACTGAGAGAGAAAACCGCCACAGTGCCCCTTCTCTGAGGCTTAAGCTTTGACTCTAATGAATCTTCCCACAATGCTGAGAAAAACATACTGACCTTCTGACATTGAGCTCATGCCCCATATTCAACCTGACGCATTGTAAACAACGAGAGCTGCCTCTTTTTCTTTTTCTACTTAAACAGATGGAGTAAAACCTTTCAATTTGGCCAAACCAGCGAGAGCCCTTTTCTTGCATTTCAAGCATTTTTATTCTCCCTGAGAAGGTTTCTCTCTCCTCACACGTCCCAGGCTGCCAGCAAGCAAGCCGACGCCGATCTCACGGGCAACGTCTTTAACCCTCGCCTGCTCTGCCTCAGTTTACAGCTGGGACGTGTGAGGAGAGAGAAACCTTCTCAGGGAGAATAAAAATGCTTGAAATGCAAGAAAAGGGCTCTCGCTGGTTTGGCCAAATTGAAAGAAGAGAAATCCATCAAATCACCATGATACAGTGGTGCTCTTTCTACTGAAAGAAGAAAAAATAACCAAAAAAACCCCACCACGCTGACCTTCCCTCGAGGTTAAGCTTCCACTTCCCTGAACGATACTCACGTGAGGCACAAACGATGCCATTCTCACGGAGAAAGCATACTGACCTCCTAACGTCGAGCTCAGCAGCACTGCTGGCCCTCTGAACCCTTTCCTTGATTAATCTCCAACTCGGTAACACGGCTTCATGATCTTTGCGCACAGCAAAGCTGTGAGGAGACATTTACCATAGAGGGTGTTTTTTTTTTTTTTGGTGGGGGTTGTTGTTGGGTTTTTTTAATTTCCTTTCCCTGGGCAGTACGAAAAACCCCAAAAAACAACAGTGCGAAGTGCGATGAAACTCGCCGCTCACTGACCGCCATTTACCACGTGTGAGGTTTGAAGCGTCGTGTATTCCTGGGATATCTCCATGACGATCCTGAGGTGATACGAGATGTTAACATGAGACAAAGACATAAAGCTTCAACCCACTTGAAGAAGGCGGGTTTCTGAACTTGTTTGTCAGGCTCATGGAGTCGTGTCAGCTAACACTGGAGGTTGGGTGGACCTCAGGTGCTGAACAGGCTGTGGGTTGTGTTGGTGTAAGAAAAAATATAAATATAAACATATATATATATATATATATATATATATATATATAAATAAACATACATATATACATATATATATACACAGTGGACTCCTCTCTTCTGGAAACTTCTCCTTGAGTGGAGGCTAATAATGAAATATACCTGAGATTACCTCAGGACAAAACCCAAACACTGCCATTTCTGTTATTTATTATTATATTATTACGATTTTTATTATTATTGGGTGTGTATGAGGGGGGATTATTTATTATTTGTGTGTTTGTATGTATGTTTGGTCGACTCATAACACGGAAAATAACTTGTATACCTCTTTGATTTTCGCTCGCTTCTCCCTGGTTTCCGGGTCGGAGGGCTCGCGCGCCGTTGCCCCAGGTGGTCGCGCGAACTCGAGAACAGGCAGAGCGCCGCGCTCGCGCTCACCTCCCGCTCCTCGGTTGTTGTTGTTGTTCTTCTTCGCAACTTGGTCCTTCTCGCTCCGGATGTCCTGCTTGATTTCGTCCGGCCGCTTCTGTAACGTGTCCTTGGCTTCCAGCAGAGCCTGTTCGTGGTCTCTCCGAATCTTAGCCAACATGTGCTCGTCTTTGCCCGCATCACCACCTCCACCACCAGCGCCTCCAGCGCCGAGGTCTCCGTCCGTACCTGTCCGGGTGTCGCCCTCCACCACCGGGTCGGAGCGGAAGAAAAAGAGCTTGGATGAATCCGGGAGGAAGAAGATCGCCCCGAAGCAGAAGGTGATGAACGCGCTGAACACTAACAGCAGGACGAATTTCTCCGTTAGCCTGAACGAGCTCGCGCTGACGCCGGACTTCCTACTCGGAGTTACCGTGAAAGGCATGAGAATAGCCACAGGCATCTTCTTCTTCTTCTTCTGCTGCTGCTGCTGCGTTTATACCGTCCTTCCTGGGTAAAAGTCTAACTCCGTCAGTGTGCCGTGCCGAATTACACTCCACGCGTAAACATGGACGCCCGTGTGCCGCTGTGTGAAAGTAAATCCCCCTGAAGAAAGTTGCCGCGCTGCCCCGTGCTCATGCTGAAACATCTGTGGAGGCGACAAAGTCTCTCTGAGGGAGCTACAGTGCGCGGGGCGGGGCCTCGAGACATGATTGACACATCAGCCCGGCCAATCCGCGCACCCTTGTTGAGAATAGTGGGCGTGGTTAGCGGTGGCCCAGAGCGC
>JAQLOM010000020.1:10649926-10662394 GCA_030068315.1 Chrysichthys thysi
TAATAAGCCTTTAATTGGATATTATGCATTATAAAGCTGCTTTGTGACAATGTCTGTTGTTAAAAGCGCTATACAAATAAAATTGAATTGAATTGAATTGAATATGATCACCCTGATTGTTTGAGTTATTGAGAACTGTGACCATATACATACACTAAGATCTTCTTGTTTTTGCCGGTTTAAGAAGCTCTTAATATACTTAAACGTGAACTTTCTTTGTTAAAAATGCATGGAGTTTATTGGTGTAAAATAGTCACAGAACTGTCTTATCTGTATCACTGGACTTTTAGATTGGCCTGAGTGCAGTTCCTACTTCAGACAGTCAGATAAATAAAGCTACAGCGAACTCGCAGGCATTCTGGAGGAACCGTAGCTCTTACTTACATCTGACTATCTCTTTCAGCAGGTGCAAATCCAATATTTAATACCCTGAACAACATAACCTCTCTCTCTCTCACACACACACACACACACACACACACACACACACACACACACACACACACACAACAAACCCTTTTGCTTCTGGTCACAGTGACACCTACATTAACAGGAAATGAAGGCAGGCCGAAAGCCAATGCTAATGAGACGTCAAAAACACAACACAAACACAAACACAGACACGTAATTATAATTAAAATGCTGCCTTTTTCGGGGGGAGAGAAAATGCACTTCATTTGAGTGGCATCTAAACAATAACACACTGACACTCTTCCATTAGCAGACAATCTCTAACGTGTCTGTTAGCTTGGCTTTACTGTCTGTCTGAGTGCCATTTTTTATTTATTATATATATATATATATATATATTTTTTTACAGTTCTAAATATGCCCAAGATCATTAAAAAAAGCCAATGATTCTTAAGAGAAACTGCAAACCAGGTTATTTATAGACATCAATCCATAAGTTAAATTTTTCCTTCATGGACATGTGCATGAACTGAGGAATTACTCTCTTGTACAATTTTCCACCGTTTTGACCGCTGAAGTCCTGAGGTTACTCTCGCTCTCAGGGGAATGTAATATGATTTCCGATAAAAATAAAATAAATAAATAAAGGACAGTACTAAACTGTAGACGTTCTTGTTGCTGGAATGGTACCCTCAAGGGTACAATCTTTTGAAACATAACTAAGATTTAAGTTACACAATTGGACCTTAAGAACCACTGTTGAACCTTTAATTAGATTTTATCACAAAGCTACATACACTATGTACACCTTCTCATATAAATGATATCAACTAAAAAGACAAACAAAATGTACCATCCCGGAGACACGGTACAGTTTACCACCTGTTTTTTATTTTTTCTGTACACGGTTCTTTATAACAACATCACTTGTATGTGTAATCCGTTATTATCAAGGAAGCATTTTTGCCAACTCAGGCCTTATTTCTGCAATTCTGCCACGTGTACACAGTGCATTCAGAAAGTATTGAGACCCCTTTCAATTTTTCACCGTTTGTCATGTTGCAGCCTTATGCTGAAATCAATCAAATTAATTGTACTACCCCATAATGACAGCACAAAAACGGAATTAAAGAATTTTTTGCAAATTTATTAAAAAAAAGAAAAACTGAAATATTACGTGGATGTAAGTATTCAGACCCTTTGCTCTATACTTAATAGAAGCACCTTTTTGAGCTAATACAGCCAGGAGTCTTTTTGGGAATGATGCAACAAATTTTTTCACACCTGGATTTGGGGATTTTCTGCCGCTCTTCTGTGCAAATCCTCTTAGGGTCATTGTCATGCTGGAAGGTGAACCTTCAGCCCAGTCTGAGGTCCTGAGCACTCTGGACTAGGTTTTCATCCAGGATATCTCTGTACTTCGCCACATTCATCTTTCCTTCAACTACGACCAGTCGCCCAGTCTCTGCATCTGAAAAACACCCCCACAGCATGATGCTACCACCTCCATGCTTCACTGTGGGGATGGTATTGCGCAGGTGATGAGCAGTGCCTGGTTTCCTCAACACATAAACCTTGGTTTCGTCAGACCAGAGAATCTTATTTCTCACAGTCTGGGAGTCGGTTAGGTGGTTTTTTTGCGTGTCTTGCACTGAGGAGAGGCTTCCGTCGGGCCACTCTGCCATAAAGCCCAGACTGGTGAAGGGCTGCAGTGATGGTTGTCCTTCTGGAACTTTCTCCCATTTCCACCCAGGATATCTGGAGCTCAACCAGAGTGATCTTTGGGTTCTTGGTTACCTCTCTCACCAAGGCTCTTCGCAGCAGCTTTGGCATTAGTTCCTACTGTAAGCATTTAGAATGCAATTTTTTCACAGTACTGACATTTTCTATAAGGAGATGTTTATTTGACATGTTTAGAAGGAGACTCCCGTATCAGCACTATGTAACAGTAAGCTTCCTGTCTGACCAAAATCTTCAGAACCGAGGACTTTCCACTTTTTCGCTTTTGCAGTATCATGATGCACAGCGTCATTTTCTTTTTTATCTAATTAACTTCAAACGCAGTAGAAAAGAAGTTCTGGGTATCTCATTTTCATGTGGAAAATTAATTTACTAATTTTGATAAAAAAAAAAAAAAGTCATGTTGGAGATTATTTATGTCTCATATTGATATATTAATTAACCTGTATTAATAAAACATCTTGGATGTGTAGTTTGAAGAAAGAAGCCACTCAGCAACTAGGGGATTAAAATATTTTCGCAAATGTTTTTTTAAGCTGCTAGTATGTTTTTGGAGCTCAAGCTTCCATCCTGCATTCCTGTCATGAACAAGAGAGACAGAGACAAAGATCCAAGCTGACAATGAACTGATTGTGCATCAGCCATGAGACGGAGACAGACATGTGGGCATGTGGATGTGAAAACCTGTCACTCCTCCTAAACATAAATCAATATTGACATTCTGCTCAATCATACTATATTAATAAGGCAAACTGGGACTCCAACAAAGAAACCCCAAATGCACATGTTGTGACAGAAAAATACGTGATATTAAAAGCATCAAAGTATTCCCAGGAACCGAGAACCCTCCGGTAGCATAGCGAGTTTATGACCTAACAAGGACAAATCGGGCAAAGTACCTTGTTTGAACCTTTATTTGACATATATATTGGCAGTCTGATGACATAACACGAGTTACCAGCCTTTTAAAAGCGACCGCTTGTAAGTCAAAGATAAGCGAACTTCAATCACAAACCATCACCTACTCCATCCTCGACATCCGTGACTGGCTGGGTGAAGCTCCACAACATGTATTTCTACAGAGAACCATTTCACAGAGAATATTTTTCCTCTCTAAAAGGTGAACAGAAGAGATTACAGGGTCAATTATAGACGCCAATGGATTTGATGCGCACTTAAATGGAGTGCAGGCAATAAAACGTTCCCGTCTGCTCCACACATCACTCATCTTTATGTGTCGTTGTCTGCTGGTGCTGCTTCAGCTCGCAGGATTAGGAAAGCAGGCTTGAAGCTGCAGTTACATTTATTCATTTGGCTGACACATTTATCCACAGCAACTTAATTTGGAACAGAACACACACAAGCGAGCAGCTGCGGGTCCAACAGCGGCCTTCTGGCGATGCTGGGATTTGAACTTACATTAGAACATTCCACTGATAAGCTCTGAACTTTCTTCAGAGCTTTAACTAACACTAACTTTAAGCACAGCTGCAATGTACTACTTCCTACGTATCTCTCCTGTTTATGTTTATGCATTGTCAATTATTTCGACTCGTTTAATGAAACATCTTCCTGTGCACGGATTAGCGCTGATGCTTCAAAGCTCCAGCGTCCTACGGCGTAGTTTGATCCTGCGGTCAGGTTACTGTCTTTGGGGTCTGTCCATGTGTTTTCCATGTGTCCGTTGGGATTTCATCTGGATTCTCCCACCGGCTATGCTAATTTGTTTCCTGCCAAGTGTTGCGTTTTTTTTTTTATTGAACAATGACATATTTTTGTAATAGTCTGTCATATTTTTGTTACAATTACATTAAATTTGGAACTTCTAAAAACAAAGTTTAGTTCCAGTTATAGCAACTATAGTCCCATCTGAAAGCATTGGAATGGCAAGGCCAATTATGTATTTTTTGCTATACGCTAAAGACATTTGGATTTGAGTTCAAAAGATGAATATGAGACGATTGATCAGAATTTTAGCTAACATCTCCTGATATTTCCTTGCACATATGTTAAACAATGCCCTCTCAGTTGGGTTAAACTCTGTTGATTGACTTGGCCAGTAAAAAACCTGCCGCTTTGTTCCCCGGGTGAAGTCCATTCTTTTGGGTCATTGTCTTGCTGCGTGACGAAGCTCCTCCCAATTAACTTGGATGCATTTCTCCGTAAATTGGTAGACAGAATGTTTCTGTAGATTTCTGAATTCATTGTGCTGCCACCATCATAAGTTACATCATCAATAATGATTAGTGAGCCTGTTCCATAAGCAACCATGCAAGCCCATGCCATGACACCTGGCTTGACTGATGAACTTGTATGTTTTGAATCAAGTGCAGATCATTTCTCCACACTTTGGTGGATGATACTCTTGGTCCCAGAACTTTTGTGGCTCATCTCTGTACTTCTTTGTGAATTCCAACATGGCCTCCTGACTCTTCCTGCTGATGAGTGGTTTGCAGTTTGTGGTATGGCCACTATATTTCTGTTTCTTATGTCTTCTTTAGAAGGTTGATTGTAATGTCTTCATCCCTGACCTTTGGAGGATGATGGTGATGTCAGTAACTGTTGCTTTTGCTTTTTTCTTCATGGCTCTTTCAGTGTTTCTGTCATCAATTGCTGTTGTTTTCGTTGGTTGACCTATTTGAGGTCTGGTTGTTTGCACACCAGTGGTTTTTTCCCCCTTTTTTTCGGGACATTCCATTGTTGTATTGGTTGTACATACCCAGTACCTTGATTTTCACTCTTTTCTCATACTCAGAATGGATTGCTTTTCTCCCATAGTCAGCTCACTGATCTTCATGTTGGTTTATCCCTTTTACTAACAAATGCAGTCTTCATAGGTGAACCCCAGGGTTCAAACCAAGAGTTGAAATTCAGGGCTATTAATTGTTTAAATAAATCAACCTCACAGGGCACACCTGGGAAATCAGAAACGTGTGTCTGTCACGTATTACAGTGTTTTTGATCACTTGATGAATGGGTGGTTTCAAACCAAAACAGCCATGTTTCGAGCTGTTTTATTCATCTAGATGTAAATATCAGGAAATGAAATCTGAAATTGTGAAATATTGTCTCATATTCATCTTTGGATTTCAACCACAAATCTCTTTAGTGTATAGTAAAAGCAAAATAATTGGCCCTGTGTTCCAATACATTTTCAATTCAACTTTCTAAAATGCAAATGGTACAAAATACTGACACTGGAGTTGAAAATGTCTTACAGAAAATGTAACCATATCAAGGAATATATGTTATATTAAGTAATAATAATAATAACAATAATAATAATCATCATCATCATCATCATAATCCATTATTGATAAACACTAAGTATTACACATAATTTATTTATCGCTTGATTCAACTAAAAAATAGTTCGATTCTTCTTGAAGAATTTTAATGAAACATACTTGAGCACTCCGGTAAAAGATACTACCAAGTGTAGTTGTGAGTACAGGATGGCCTTAAGATTACTTTGCTTTTCACTTTGTTTATTGCTTCTCCTGACGCCTCAATAAACTTGATCAAGAGCTTGGACGTCTGTGTGGTTTGTGTCTATTTGAATGAAGAACAGACTAGACAGCATGGGGTATAAAACCCTCCCACTTCTGTCAGCTTTTTTACTCCAACACTAACAATGCTGTTATTCTTTTCTACTGTGCATTTTTTAGTTGATCTCAGTGGACTGGTTTTGCAGCTGGGAAATGATAAAAGGTACCTCCGTTCACATCAGTTCATGTAGTAAAACCAGACAGAAAGCAGGAACTATACACTACTTAATACATATTTTACTTCTTATATTGTAGAGTTTGCGTCCCATGCTTAATGTCATAGTTAGTTTAACTCCCAAATGTCTGGCTGATTGAAGTTCTTCAGTAATGACCAGAAGGTTAGGATCTTATTAGATGGTCTTCAACATCTTGTATTGTGTCACTTCATAGATTGAGACCTTGTTGTGGTGAAGGGACTTGGGTACTTTGAGGAACCTCAGTGTTATGTCACTGGTAGCGTAATCCTCCCAGTAAGGCTACTGTTGATGGACAAATCTAAGGGGAGTCGTCTAAGGGGAGTGGTCAGACAATGAGCGATCCTAAAGACCCCCATGAAAGATACAAAAAAGACCAAGTGTACCCTGTCTGGATTAGGGCTGCCCCTGGATCGAGGCCTTGCAGTGGGGTCAGTAGGCAAGCGACTGGTGGTTTGCTGATCTGTCCCAGCGCGAAAAAGGTGACATGGAGCTATTTTGTGGGCGCATCACATGGGGTCAGGTGTAATGCTGGTCAGAAGGTCTTAAGCCTGTTTTTAAAAGTTGCAGCAGTCTTGCCACCCTGTATAAGATGATCCCAATGAAATCTTGGCTGAATTGTTAAACAGACTGTCTGATAGCATGTGTTCTCCATGCTGGACAGAGGACAACAAAGTCATTTTATGTCATTCACCGTGCTTGTGCAGAAGATGGGCTCGTATAAACAGAACCATTCTGTAAAATGACTGGGATAAGTATCGTAGCAGGGCTCACCCTCTGCAATTTTAATCAGTAATCTCCTACACCGCCAGAACTTTGGTCACTGGCTGTCTTTGGTCACAATGACACTTTATCATTATGCCTTTCTCAGACCACCAGTCTCAGCTCACAAATAATGAATTCCTTTACCGTATGCAATTTTGTCCATGACAGCAAAATGACCCTCAAAGGAAGAAGACAGAAAATCTCACCTTGCCATGTCTCTGTGTTTATTTCATTCACTTGATTTGAATTGGATTTCTGTTGTTTTATTTGTCCAGACAGGAGTGTCACCTGTAGCTAGACACTTCTTATTAGATTTAGGAATGTACTTGAGAATTCAGAAACATTGTTAGAGTAGACACCCGGTTATCTTCGACATAAAATGGATTAAAAGTATGTCAAGAGTGTGCAAAGGTGTCAAGTCCACTTTGTGGAAACTTAGACAGTTTTAAGTTAGATGTAAACGCTATGTAGGATTTTGATGGTCTTGGACCACTAAAAGCAAGGCATTGCAATAATCCTGACGTCCATCTCCATCACCTTAGTTACTTTCATTATTATGGAAAGGTTAAGTTTCCAGTTGGTGTAGGTCAGAATAGTGCCACATGATGCTTCAGTCTGAAGCAGCAACAGCTCGGGAGTTCAGAGGAACATAGCAGCAGGTGTTGACATCTAAAGAAGTCCTTCATTTAATTGGGCATCTGGGGGATTCAGTCACTAATGGCACACCTACAGTCAGAGCTGAAAGTCATACACACCGAGGAGATATGCAAACTCAGAGTGCTGCTTCAATGACTAAACCCGAAATGCAAAATAGCTGAGCTAAAGTGAGGACCTTACGACCTGGTCATTTACCCAAGGGCACCTTCCTCAAAATATTGTCCAAGTGGAATCAATATTGAAGACAGCTTGGCCCGTACATACAGGTGAGGTAAATCTGATCAGTTTTGAAGTTTATCAATGGACTAAAAACTTTATCAGCTTGAAATTTCAATATCATGAGGCAGAGGAACATGGATACGAGTGGTACTCAGCAGAGAAACTAATGGTCAAAAACAGACCATGGTTAAAAAATTCAAATCAAAATGAAGAGCAGTGGCAAAAATGACTAATGAACAGTGTAAAAGTCAAAACATAACAAATAACCAATGCAAGTGCTGCAAGTTCTGCTACCATTTTAAATAGTTGGAAGTAAACGAGGGTTAACAGGAAGCATTTCTAATAGCCGAGTCATTGAGAGCGAGGGAATATTTGGAACGGACTGGACTGTATATTCCTGTTGGCTTTTGTAGGGTAAAAGCTTATTTCAGGGTTGTTTTTGTATTACTTACAATGATACCCCGGGGAATTTCAAGAGTGCAGCTGATAAACCTGGTAGTAATGAGAGCACTCCTGTTGTTTAATAGATTGCTAATAAAACACTTGTTGAAAAAAATTACGATTGAGGCGACACGGTGGCACAGTGGGAACGGTTGCGGCGTCTCCGCCCCAGGATCCTGGATTTGATCCCTAGTGTAGCATTTGGGCCCATAGTGTGTATGGTGCCATGCAAAGGACTGGTGTCTGTTCCAGGTTTTTGTAATGCCTTGGGCTCAGTCTTCCACTAGAGGTACCACCCTGACCAGGATAAAGCAGTCACCCAAGATGAATAAATAGCTAATTTTAGTATATACTGAATAATACCAAATCTGTGCTTTCATCATTACATTACATTAGCCTTATTTGGCAGACGCCCTCACCCAGAGCATCTTACAGCTATCTCATTTAGACAACTGAGCAGTTGAGGGTTAAGGGCCTTGCTTAAGGGCCCTGCAGAGGCAGCCTGGCGGTGCTTGGATTTGAACTCACAACCTTCCGATCAGTCGTCCAATGTCCTAAGCACTGAGCTACCACTGTCACTTAGTTCATATTTGGTCTTAGGTCTCCCTGACAATATGATGGTATTCCAAAACTGTACTATTACAAAGAATAAAGCTTCAGACTGACGAGCATAGAGGACTGTGATTTATTGCACGTGGGTATAAAAGTAAGTTGGGTCCAGGCCTCTCTCGTGATAGGAGTCTGATTGTTATTGAAATTGATGGGGGCTCACATATTGCTGTCAATAATGTGAAATGATCAATAGGCCTGAATCAAGTTTAGAGATAAAACATAGGCGTGCAGTTCGATTACAACTTTAATGCATAATTTAATGCAGAATACGCATTAGACTGAAGCACGACGACAATCCTAGATAGTTTCTTAAATCCCAGATTTGGGCCAAGACACTTGGCTGAACACTGTACACAGGATATCATTAAGGGCTTATCTGAGGCACAATTTCCATGGACTGCTGCTTCTAGGAACACTGACTGCCCAGTAATCGCTGCACTTTTCTTGTATAGGAAACAACAGACAAGTTCTTTTGTCTGTTGTTTGCTACTAATGGGGTGGAAACAAGAAGCATATGGCACTCGGTAACAATATAGATCACTTCCTCTCCATGATGTGTCTCTTTCATCTAAATATATAGTGATTTGTTTCGTCTTGTGACTGTGACAGATTCGGATATGACAAAAAACTGTACCACAAGATAGTACATGAGTGCTGGCATAATGTATACTATTTATGTCTCAACAAAGTAGCTTACTTTTTTGTTGCTAATTTGAAATATGTTGCTATAAAGCTGAGGTTTTTTTTTTTATCATCAAGAACAGCTGACTGCAGGCATTTCTTTGGGTGATTACCGTATAAATTCCTACTTTTTCTGTCCTGGGCTTATTGTTCAGTCAGTTTGAATGAATATTTTTGACTCGTCCGAGCAAATAAAGGGATATTTAGAAAGTGCTTTAATAGGGATCAAGCTAGTAATGTATTACTGCAGCAGCATTCAGCTCTTATCTCATTAACTCTTTTAAAAAGGGGGTTTTAAATAAATAAATAAATAAATTTCAGCATTAAATCTAAGAAAACATCCGCGCAGCCATTAAAAAAGTCACCACGGGTTGCAATCGAATTTTTTTTATACGGATTTGTTTGCTGACAACGGCTGCGTTTTGCTCGCAAACGAACAACAGCACTGTTTTTTATTTATTTTTTTTTTTAATTAATTATATATTTTTTTCTTTAGCATGCCATTAGCAAATGCACAAAATGTGGTTAAGTAGCATGAGGACATAATAATGATTTATTAACAGGGCTCTACATTTGCAGTGCCCTTGGTAATCAATATCACTCTCATTAAAAATAAATTATAAAATAAGTAATAGGTATATTGTATGATTATGTTTGAAGGTAAAGTGTAGTTATGGTGTGTCGGGACAGGAAAAAAAGGTTGTTTAATGTAGATAGGGTTTCATAAAATTTTTTAAGTTAGTGATCTTATAGTAACTATAGACACAGATTGTCATGCGGGGCACTTTAGCTGTGTCAACAGGAGGTCGACAGAAGGTCGACAGAAGGATTATAAGACAAATGTTTGTGTGATAGGAACAAAAACAAGGGTCAGGGCGACACATTTGGCTGGATCAAATAACACATGTCTTTTATCTTTACATGCATATTTGGGATACAAATGGCACCTCAGTTATGGTATCACCCAAACAACTATGCTGGTAAACAATGTTTACTTAGTTTTTGAGACGTAAACTATGCACATGCTGGTTAGATGTTTGGGTGTTATTTGGGCTGATCGTGAATGACAGCCTGGTTGTTATGACTTCTTTTCAACAAGAGTTCATGCTGAGAAGTGTCTTTTTTTCTCCTCAGTCCATCAATTCATGATCTAATTTAGTTTCATGTGCTGGACCGTTCATAATAATTCATGATGTAACCAAAGCAATTTCAGAACAATTCACTTCAGTGGGCATTATATTAACGTCTTTTGAAAGGCATCGATGAGGCATATTAGTGTATATGACAACCTATTACATTTTTTGTCCACCCGCTGCAGTTTGAAGCAATTTCCTCACGTACAGCAGGCCAAAGTAATTTGCCCTTCTGTCTGTGAGCCATGCTTATCACCATCACCCAAATGCTCAGATCATGCTAAACATAAACTGGACCAAGTTTGAAAGATGCTCAAGTGCGAAGCAACACATCTTCAAATCCATGGCTCTTGAAGATCAGAGACAAAAAAGAAAAAAAAAGATTTCATAAGTGGAAAATGTTCAGAGATGAACATGAACAGATAGCCGCTGGAGTCCATGAGGCCCATCAGATGGAGATTGTCTCGATAGCCACATGCTCTCTCGCTCTCTCTGACACTCTGCTTCTTTAATTGGAGGCTGAATTGAGCTATTACATTCTCATCAAAGGTCAGGATCTTTATCGCAGGCCATCTGATTCTGACGAACAAGGTGGGAGCACATCTGCCCAGCTCATTCTGAGAGAATGATAACACGGTTCGGTTTAGAGAAATGACCTCCACGCAGGTCAAGACACATGAGACTTTGAGTGTGCTCATGCAGTGTCTCAAACTGGTCTGAATGCTAGCTTTGAGTTCTTTCTTTCTTTCTTTCTAACCCACAATCAAGAAATAACCATCCATATGACAGCTACTGACCAGAGAGGGTGAAGGTTGACACTCCAGCTTCCTCTGAGACACATGAAGCCACTGCACCATTTCAAAGCGCTGTTCTAAGGTCAGCGTGACCCACATGGTAAAGCGCTATCTGCCTTCTTCCACATGTGTGAGCTGACAGACGCTCACGATTGGTTAGTGCTGCTTTGATTGGCAGGGGAGAGAGACGTCCTTCATACTCAGAAAGCATAGCCAATTTTGTACTATTGGCATTGTTGCAGCTTGAACTCGTGTCACGCTTGAACGGAAATTCTTGAGGTTCAATAAATAGTGCATTTTAGAGTTTGGATTTGGATTTTAAGATACAGTATTTGGAAATCAAGGGTGGAATCCAGTGGGAGGAAATGCAGAGACTGTTCTTCAGTCCTTCAAATGCAGGGACTATTTTACAAGATATTAAAGTAAACAGCGGTCTAAATTTTGAACAATTCCCACATCTAGCACATTCAACCAACATTTTAATATGTAATATCGTTTAAATGATAGCTCGCATCTAAAAAGTCTAAAGAACCAAAAATTAAAAAACGTTTTTTGTTTTTTTGGTGGAAAAAAGCTGACAAACTTGCAGGTCCCCAGTATTTTATTATTTTTTTTAATGTCTAAAAATATCTAAATATGAAAACTAAATATCAAAATGTAGATATTTTCGCCATTTGTTAGCATGAATCATTTGACAACAGAATGATGGACAGAGCTGGGAAGTCTTTACTCCATGGACCAAGCAGTAGATAAAATAATTTGCTTTTTTACTACAATATACTGCAGAATAATAATAAAAAAAAAATGTACAGGATGAAAATGTAGCTCTCGACTGCTGTATAAGTTTATTGTTCTATAAATAAAACCCTTGCCTAACACCTGTCCGCTTCTTATTTCTTGTCATTTAGAGGGAATATTCAATAATTTACCATCTATGCTGTTTACCTGAACTTGCCAATCAATCACCATGCAGTACAATAAGACTGTTACGTGTCAGTGCCTGCCAATCACAAAGTTTTACACATCTTGAGGTTCAAGGCAACAACTTTAAGCAGAGAAAGCTGCAGAGCACAGATTTGTGTCTCTATTTCTATGACACTTTCGTTAAACTCAAGGTCCTTAAATTCACAGCAATTTGTAGTCGTATAAAAAGACAGTGATCTAACTGTCCCTAATTAACCCTGGAGCACCCAGGGGTCATATTTGACTCTAACTTTTATTTCACTCTTATATTCAACCCACTCATTGGTTGGTGGACATTAGTGGACATCCC
>JAQLOM010000020.1:10671811-10683838 GCA_030068315.1 Chrysichthys thysi
AATCCATGGGGTTCTGTGACCTCACAGAGAGATGTACACTAAAGTTGCCACATTTGGTTCTTCACCCAATAAAGGGTTAATCTATTCTATCCTCTAATTGGGTGGCCACAGAACAGCACCGGATAAAAACAAAACACATTTCATTAACACAGATGCTTATATAATTTACATCCATAACCTGCAATGTGAAGTTTTCTAAGCTTACATAACTAATGTGTCAACTTGGAAAACTGCAGACTTCTAAATAAGATTTCAGAAAGCATCATTACATTCCTCCCCTTCTCCTTGGGCTCATGATTTTAAGCATGCAGACATGAGTGTGAGCGCTGAGAAGAGAAGGTGATGCTTCGTGAGTGTGTAGCTGAAGCTGTGCCGTGTTAATGAGGCTGAGTGTTGAGCCCTGGGAACACACAGGGCCTCTGCCTCCTTGTCTGCTTCTTCTCTTCTTCCTCTTCTTCTTCTTCTTGTGGCTGTTGTAATCACTCCCTTTTTCCTCGGGCAGCATTCTCACTGCTGGCATTTCACACGACAATTATCCCACTGCCTCCGACGCTTACGTGTTCGAATGAATTATAATAAGAACTCTTCAATCAAACCCTAGCAGGCAGCACGACCTCACAACTTTTCCATTTTGTTCCCTTTTACTGCGTCGAACAAGCCGTCAGCAGGCGGGCACGTGGTTTAATTTCGTGCTTCGACCATCAGGAAACTGTGCATAAATCAGTGCGCGGTGCTGAAATAATTTCAGTAATTACAGCCATGAGAAAACACGTTTTCCAGCACGGTTTATATAGGAGCACGCTGGGAGTTGACGTCAAGCTGTTTTTACGAATGATTTGCTAAAAACGTTGGCCTACATTTCCTGACGTCGGTGCTCTGGCGTCTGTTCTCCCAGGTGGCAAACAGGAAGCTGACGGCTTTCTCCGCTCGGCTTTCTTGATGATCTTTTTTTATTTTCCTGCCTACAACTTTCCTGCACTGATGTTACGGTGCACTTGGTGCTTAATTAATAAGAAATGTGAGTTTAAGTTTTCTTATATATTATAATCGGAATCTGTAATGAACACGATGCGGAGGCCGCAGGGTGTAAACGTACAGCAAGTAGTGATTAGTTGCTCTGTGTAAGCATAATCAGAGCCACGATGAAATTATTATGCAATGCACTGAAAATACAATATATTAGAATGTATTATATTGCAAAATAATAATACTAATACCAATACTACTACTACTACTACTACTACTAATAATAATAATAATAATGATAATAATAATAATAATGAGAGGCAAATAATCAAAGTAAAATAAAATTCATAAGGTAAATGCAGAAACAGTAATCAGTGTAAAGTTTACCCACCCCAAGCCAAAAGTTTGTGGACACCTGATCTCTAAACACCCATGTGCACACTGAGCATCCCATTCCCGTTCCATTATTTTGCTTTTATAATAAAGCTCCACTATCCTGGGAAGAACTTCCACTAGATTTTGAAGTGTGGCTGTGAAGATTTTTTTTCATTCATCCACAAGAGCATTAGTGAGGTCCGGGGTGTAGCCAGTGTTCCAGGAGAACTGTCATGCTGGAACAGGATGTTGGCCCCGAGTCGGGATGTTCACTGTAATTCAACAAGAAACAAAGATATTCCAGAAATCTCCAACTTCCAGCTTTGTGGCAACAGTTTAGGGAATGAGCATATATGGGTGCAATGGCCAGGTGTCCATATACTTTTGGCCCTATCGTGTAAATGTGTCTGTACCCTGCAGGATTACAACAATCCAAAATAAACATCTGAAATCAAAAAGTTATGTGTTAGATGGAGTAGACTATGGGGGAAGCTGAATATTACAACTAACAAGATTGAGAGGATATGAAAAACGCTGCAGGCCATTATAAATGCAAATTCTGTGCATGTAAGTTATTAAAGAATTTTTAGAACACATTTTGGAAGAAGGATGCAAATTTTTGTTTGTTCGCTACTAATATCGTGATATACACTTTCACCGCTTTTGGTTCTTATGACAACAGAGGAACTTCTGTGAAACCTACCACACTATACTTGTATAAAAATAAAAATAAAATAAAACAAAACAAAATCAAATAAATTCATCCATCCACCCATCCATCCATCTCAGGGTCGCAGGGCCCTGGAGCCAATCTCAGCTAATTTCAGGCGAGAGGCGGGTTACACCCTGGGCAGGTCGCCAATTCACTGCAAGGCCAACACACAGAGACAGACAACCATTCACACTCACATTCACACCTACGGGCGATTTAGGGTAGCCGGTGCACCTAATGTGCACACGTTTGGGCTATGGGAAGAAACCGGAGTACCAAGAGGAAACCCACACGGACAGCATGCAAACTCCACATAGAAAGGCCCAGGACCTTCTTGCTGTGAGGCGACAGTGCTACCCACTAAGCTACCTTTCCTAACAAACTAAACTAAACTAATCTAAACTAAAATATTGGCCTCATTTTTCTTTTCCAGAAGGTCAGACTGTTGGGAAGGAAAAGGTCAGTATACAACAGGTGAATCTATAATCAGGAACCAAATACAGCCAAAGAACACCAGGAAACAAAGAAGAGAAACAAATTCAGACCCAGGAATTCCTTATTCATACATATAATATATAACTTAGCCAGGGATAATGATTATCGTCAAGTGGCAGTGGTAGCCTAGTGCGTTACACAAAAAGAAAGGTTTCTAAGAGTTCAATTTCATGTTCTAGATTTTACGAGATGGGTATGAATTCAAATTTCAGTACCAGAAGTCAGAGAGCTTGTAAGTCATTTAAAATAATTTGTCTGCCAAATAAATAGACGTAATGTAAATGCAGCAAGCAGAGCCAAAGCACATCCCCAGCCTTGCTGAATTTAAATGTGATGCAGTGTTTCATTCTAACAGCTTGTGCATCCAATTGATTCAGTCTTGCATGAAAATGACCCAAATGATGGATATGAGATAAGGTAATGTTCTGGTTTACTGACAGAGCAAATTTCATCTACTGCCAAATTCAGTGTAAAATCAATCAGAGATGAACTAACAACCCGAGTAAAAAGTCAAAATGAATAATTAGTTATCCATAGTCACATCCTTGTATATTATAGATTAGGCCACCTCTGGGTAACAGTGACAAAGCAGTACTGTTAATAAGCACTATAACGTGAAAATAACAAAGTTTAAATGTACAAAATTGCCGTAGATATGCATATGAGGTAACTAAAGCTTATTAAACTTTCCTCAGTTGATTTATCAGGCATTCAGATTTCTCTTTGTAAATACGTTTTGCTTGTTTTCATTTTTAAATACGAAATCAGCTCTGGGCGGCATGGTGGCTTAGTGACACTATCACCTCACAGCAAAGAAGATCTTGGGTTTGATCCCCGGGGTCGACCTGGGCGCCTTTCAGTGTAGGGTTTGCATGTTATCCCCCGTGTCTGTGTGGGTTTCCTCCGGGTACTCCGGTTTCCTCCTACAATCCAAAGACATGCACAGAGGGGATTAGGCTAATTAGCTACTCTAAATTACCCGTAGGTGTGAATGTGAGTGTGAATGGTTGTCTGTCTCTGTGTCTCAACCCTGCGCTGGATTGGCGACCTGCCCAGGGTGTAACCCCGCCTCTCGCCCAAAGACAGCTGGGATTGACTCCAGCTTCTCTCCGTGACCCTGAGCAGGATTAAGTGGCAGAAGACGAATAAAGAATAAATCAGCCCTGCCTGGCTTTTTTGCCAGTTATCTGAACTGTATAGCTGCGAAGCCAACAATTGAAAGAAAAAGGTATAATATATAATTTGTCTAATAGTTGCCAAAGTGCCAGAATCCCCTTTGAGCTCCATTCCACAGAACACACTGCGCCTGCAAGCCTAGGCACCAGGGCATCTTACAACCCCCCCTCCCCGTGTCCACAAAGCACACACACACACACACACACACACACACACACACACACACACACACACACACACACACACACACACACACACCTGCCTTTAGCAAGACTTCATAATGATTTCTATAGTGGTTTTGATCCAGTTCTGGTTTTTTTTTTTTTGGGGGGGGGGGGGCTTCACATTATGGTTCACTGATCACCTGACTTCTGTCTGATATTTTTTTTACTTCAATTTTGCACAAAGGCTTACTGAATAACACTGATATATTATTAAAATAATTGAGAGAAGTGAAAATATACCCATTTGTAAATAAAACCTTTCCATAATCTCTCCTAAAACAATCTACATAAAGTTGCATATGCCTCTTAACATACTGCTGGAATGATCAGCCATTATGTTTAGCTCAAATCACATACAGGGGCATACAACTGTGGACACCTGACCATCACGCCCGCATGTCCTTGTGGAACATTCCAGACTTTAAGATTCCCCAAGATGTCCACAAACTTTTGACCATAGTACAGAATTATCAAAACAGTGAACCATTATAAATGCCTTTAACAGAGAAACATTTAGTATCATACTGTAATGTGGGTTGAAACAGAGTCTTTTGAAAAATGTGTCTGATGAAATTAATGAAAATGAGTTGTTTTGTAGATAAGACATGTAAAAAAAAAATAAATCCCAAACTAAAAACCATAAAAGCAGAGGAACTTCTAAACTTGCATACAAAATGATACCGAAATCTTATCTTATCTTCCTCTTTCCACATGCTACAAGTATGAGTAATAACTGGGATTTTAGTCTTTATAATAAATCATTCAAAATTAAACAACAACAAAAAAAAAAAAACCCCCAAGCTCCACAGCTGAATGCTCAGGTTTCCTTTACGTTTTGCATGAATAAAGTCTGATGTCATCAACAGCCCCTGATAGCGTGATGTGAGTGCGGAGAATGTTCCTCCCACTGCTTCTCTGATATCCGCACAGATCTGGAATGGACGTGAGGAATGGAGGAGGAGGATTAATGGAGGTGGCTCATGCTCAGAGGGCTCCTCGATCCTCCCCGTACTAATGAGAGAAGCAAGGCCACTGATTAAGTGTGCCATCAGAGGTAGAGAATAAGACTGGTCATGGTATTGTTGATTGCATAAATCCTCTTTCTCCCACAGGGATAGAACTACTTGAAGTTGTTGAGAAGGAGTTCAATAAGTTCTGCAATGTTCTGGATGTCACACTTTCCTATCGCTCTAGGAATCTGCCTCTATTCAATGCAACCGAGAGACTTGATACAGCAGAACAGTGACACGGGCATGTCTTCGAAGCAGGGAAAGGTGCGAGTAAGATGCTCAGTAAGTTAGGAGGGGGAAAAAAAGGAGTCAAAATAGTGAACAGGAACAAGGAGAGATTTAGCCCTTTTTTGTGTGTTCAACAAACACCCAGCATGGTGCGTTCCAGCAGCATGATCGAAAACTAGAAGTCACGGACTTTTATTCACAGCGGACCGTGTTCAGCGGTCAGTTATATGTGTGTAATGACGAGCGATTTATATTCAACATACATACACGGTCATGCAGTCGTCTAATCAGTTAATCATTACTGTATGGCAGCAGTGCCATGCATAAAATTATACAGATGTGGGCCAGCAGCTTCAGGTAATGTTGATATCAACCAACAACCTCATATGAGTATTTCCAAAACTGCTAATCTCTGGGATTTTCATGCACAACAGTCTCTAGAGTTTACTCCGAGTGCTGCAATAAATGAAGAACATCCAGTGAGCGGCAGGTCTGCAGAAGGAGAAGTCTTCTTGATAAGAGAGATCAGTGGAAAACGTCCAGATTGATTTGGCAATTTGGCAATATGATTCTGGTGAACAGAAAAGCATCTCAGAATGCTCAACACATCCAATCTTGAAGCGGATGGGCTCCCAAAACAGAAAGCCACGCCAGGTTTCATTGTTGTGAGCTAGGGATAAAAAGCCGAGTTGACACAGGCCCACCCAAACTGGACATCTGAAGACTGAAGACTGGAAAAAACATAGCCTGGTCTGATGAAGTTCTATTATTGTTGGTATGGTCAGAATCTGACACCAACAGCATGAATCTATTGACTCAACCTGCCTTGTGTCAACAGTCCAGGCTGGTGGAGGTAGTGTAATGGTGTGGGGAATGTTTTCTTGGTACATTTTGAGCTTGTTAATACCAATTAGTCATCGCTTAAACGCCACAGTCTATTTGAATATCATTGCTGACAACGTGCAATCCCTTCATGGACACAATTTACCCATCTTCTAATGGCTACTTTCGGAATGATAATGCACCATGCCTTGCATGCATGACAAAGTGTCCAGTGTCCTTCAGTGACCGTCGCAGTGTGAATCCAATAAAACTCCTTTGGGATGCGGTTGAATGGGAAATTCACAGCATGAAAGTGTGAGAGGTCCCGGGTTCATAGCCCAGACGAGCCTCCACAAAATGTTACAACCCAAGGTTGTAGCTTAGGGGTGTCAGGGTGGGTAACATTTTCTCACACTGGTATGACAGAGAATGGAAGAGTGAATGAACTCCCAAAAGGATACTCATATACATCACATCAGGATAACATGGGTTTGATTTTTCCCCGTGACAAGTTACAGTGCTCACAAACCCAGACATACAGCACAGGTAAAGACGCAGGGTGTAACAGGTGGAGGCGACCTGGCCTGAGATTGGCTGTGGGTGGCGCTAAAACAAGGAGCTTAGTATAATCAAAACAGTGCTTACCTACTATGAGACCTTTAGTAGCTATCTGCAAATTAATTAGAAAAGCAAAGGCTAGCTGCACTGATCTGACCTAGTCATAAACAAAAAGGTTCACAGATTGGCGCCGAGCCCTTTCCAAGGGTGTCTATTCAGAGGCGAGACTTCGTGGTGAAATGTATAGGTGAGCTCATGTCTCCCCTGGACGGTACTCGGCGGTGGTACATCTGCCTGACAAAAGAAGCTGTGCGCTGCGACCATCCTGGTGATTACCCCTCCTCCCCACCCAAACACACACCCCTACTTACACCCACACTGTTGTGGAGCGAACAGCGACGGCAAAGAACTTATTACAAGCAGGAATTGCATGATGCAATCATGTCAACGTGGAAAAAACCAAAAACGAATCCATCCAGGAATCTTGTGGAATCCATGCCATGAAGAACTGAGGCTGTTTTGAGAGGAAAGGAAGGCCTTATGAGTATTAGTATAGTATTCTGAATAAAGCACTTAGTGAGTGTAAATTTAGGGATAAATTTAAATACTTTCAAAAACTATGGAATGATGTTCAAGACCAAAAACTTAAATATGAGAGTTATATAGTAATATAAGTAATATTTCATAAGGTGCAATGTTTTTTATTTGACACAGGATACTGAAGTACGGTCGATCCTCTCATCTACGGACACCACGTTAACGGATATCGGATGCAACGGACAACATTCGCTGGTCTGAATACATAATCCATTAGCCAGAATGTCCGGTGTGAAAGTTTAAAATTCCCGGGTGTTGCATCTGAGTCCTGTAGTTCAGCAATTGTCCGCTAGGTGGCGGTGGTGTGCGTGCTACTAGTTGCATACAAGCGTCGGTTGAGCTGTGGTCGTTGTGAAGCTATACTGTTTTTTCGGCGATTATTTGGTGTTTTTCACTGTTCTTCTGCCCAGTGCCATCATTATGCCACCCAAAGATAAGTCTAGCGGTAAAAGAAAGTGTGTCAATCTTAGTATTGACCAGAAATTAGAGCTCATTAAGAAGTTTATGTTTATCGTTAATAAAAAATAATATACAGTATTACATTATCATCATTCGGCAGACACCCTTATCCAGAGTGACTTACATTTTATTTTTTATCTCATTTACACAGCTGAGTATTTTTGAGGTTAAGGGCCTTGCTCAAGGGCCCAACAGTGACAGCTTGGCACTTGGGGCACTTGGAACTCCCAACCTCCTGATCAGCAGCCCAACGTCTTAACCCCCTGAGCTATCTCCTGCCCCTTGTTACGCTGCTTGTCATGTGTACAGTACTTGGGGAGCACTTTTATGGACCTTAGTGGTGTTTTTCCTTGGATTTCCACTATTTTAACCCCCTCCACACACACCCCCACACACACACCCCCTTCACATCATCAGACTATTCACGTCAACGGACAACCTCTCCCCCCAATTAGTCCGTTAATTAAAGGATCGACTGTATCTTCAGCAAAGAGTATTTTAGAATACAATAAACTTTCCACGCATAAACAGCAACATACTTTTTGATGATGCCAACTCCGAATACAGAACAATCTGCTACTGGATACTGGAGATCCTTTTAACACGGTACTGTCTGTCTTTACTTCTCTACACTTGTATACCGTAATGATTTCTAATCACACTATTCAGTAAGATCTTCTTCTTCTATCATCTCAGGGAGTTTTGTCCTTACCAAGCTGGACCTACTGCATTTTAAGTCCCAGTGTTCAAATTCACATTATAAAGAAGCAAATGGAAAGCCAATCACTTCCTGTTGCACGTCCTGTCGTGAGGGTTTTTTTTTTTTTTTGTTATTGTTTATTCGATCTGTCCATCTGCCACCAAAAGTCAAGAGGAGATGTTTATCCAGTCAAGCAGTTTAACAAGGACATCCCTGTGCTTTCCACATAGGTTCCGAGAGCTACGTCTATCACCTGGATGTTGTCTCCTCTCTCAGACAGCGACCTCTTTTTCGCAGCTATGCCAGTGGAATAACAACACACATCTTTTATAACGTCTTTTCCTGGCGGCCATGCACTAATGAATAGGCACACTACAGAAAAGTCTCAGATGAGATGAGTGTCACAAATAGAACCAGTGGCGTGTGACTCCACACTTCTCCTGCTTTAAAGCTGAACACCTGAGGCACAGAGTCACAGAGGGAAGCTCATAATTGTACGAAAATGAGGGCTGCATATGGGCCTGCTCTATAGCCACGTCGCAGGTAGAAGTAAAGCCGAACCTGATCGTCATTTTTATTCAAGCAGTGTCTGCCCTGTCTGCAAATTCCATCTGTTTCCCGAAGAACAGAGCAGAGGAGAAGGATAGACCTCTGTAAATGTTAACATTCTAGCAGCATACATGCAAAAGTTGCAAAAGGGGAAGAAAAAAAAATAAAAAATCAATCAGCCTCAGAGACACACATCCAGAAGAGTAGTAATGGACACGATTGTGCATTATTATATGTCTGGCTCTCTGCTAAGCCTCTCCCATATTAAAAGCCACAGAGTTCAGTGCACCCATCTATGTCGGAATGTGAAGGGTTTAGTGCACAACTACGTGGCAGCATCCACCAGTGCACACAGTAACACCGAGAGGTAATAGAAACCGCTCAGTAATTAAATAAATTGGAGATTAGAATAAGTCTAGTGTGGAAGTGATATTACTGCAGCGATCCAGCCACGGATGCAAATCATTGCTCCCTTAACAGCGTAACTGAATTATTCCTTTATAATGCAAATGACTTTTTGCATTATAAATGAATAATAATGCAACAACTCAGCCGAATGAATACATAACCATAAACAAGACCGGGAAAAGAATTCCCAAAGCTGTTTTCAGGACCGAGATTGAGACTAAATCCAGTAAATTTGTGAGACGGGGCTTTACGAGGCTTGAAAGGAAGATTACAATTCCCAGCAAAACGGATCAATTCATGAAGCATCCGAAAACAGCATCGTACGTATCTAAAGCCTGTTCCTAATGAGGGTATTGGTGTTTAATAAATGACTTCATTTAAAGCGTAGCTTTGCTGTATTGCCCCGGTTGAATTCTAAAAGTTGTAAATCGAACTTTTAAATCAGGTCTAGGCTAACTTCCTGTAAAGGTCATGTCGGATAAGGAGTCAGCTGAACTAATATGCAGCGATGAAAACAGACTTTCTGCCGAATGACTAAAATCTTGCTAGCTGTGTGATTTCCTTACACAGTAAAGGTAAGTCAGTCAAATCATTGGATAGTTGGAGGGTACATGACTTAGCGAATATGATACAAGTCTAATCATTTAAGTTTTGTGATCAGATACCTTTTCATTTTTTTTTGAGGGCTAATCAGACTTTAAAATGGTAGACTTTTACTTGCAGATGAAAACAACACCAGTTCAGGAAACTGTGTAGTTTCCATAACGATACATTGCAGAAAATGTCATCATTTGCTTGTTCTTTTTCTTGATGAATCCATCTTTTTTATTACCAAGTGACATTGCATGCAAGTTATAAATATATTTTTCTGTCCCATGCAATTTTTACATTAAACAGATACACTGAATGAACATTCCCCATACATTACAATGTCTAATTTATATCAAACACCTTCCATTTTAACACGCATAGAAAAAATACCCAAACCTCATTAGCTGCTTCACAGAAACACAAACACTCTAGGTGTGCTGTCAAGTTACATTTAGATCCGTAATCAGTGACGGTTTTGAGAGAATTGGGATCCAAGTGCAGAGTTTGTTTAGGATACAAGTTTTAAAAGCAAGTAACAGGATCAAAATTGTCCAACGGTCAAAGAGCCAGCAGAAAAAACAAGAGGAATAGGTGTAGGGGGATCGATCAGTAACGAATACGTAGGTAAATATCTCCTCACTGAAAAGTTCACAATATCAGCAAGTACAATTTGTTAAAATAATCTTCCTAAAAATTTCATTTCTGTGAAATTTAAAAACAACACTTTCCCCACTGGGTAATGAAATAGGCAACAATCTATTTTTTTCAGATTTGTAATCTGCATCCTCAACTCTATCCAACTGCATACTTTATTTTTCTCTATCGCTTAAGATTCACAAGTAGACATTTCACGTTTTTTTTTTTTATTTGAATTTTTCCCAAAAATGTTTTTGCTTAAAATGCATTGTCATCGGGCTAGAACATATCTACCAAGTTTCAAGTCGATAGGTTAACGGGAAGTGGGTTAAAAATTGATGACAAAATTTGTACCAGACAAATAGACAGAAACAATAAGTGAAGTAAAGTGTTGTAATAATAATAATAATAATAATAATAATAATAATAATAATAATAAAAAATCCCTCATTTTCTAAATGCTAAATTGGTCACCTGCTAATTCCCGCCCACCAGCCAGCTCACTCCTTCATACAAGAGCTTCCAGCTGGGGAAAGGTGAGGGCTAACATGTGCTTCCTCTGATGGTATGTCCAGACTAATATGGTTTAGTTTTAAAATGCCTTAACTTTTCCTATGTTTACATGGGGAAACTTTGGAAACTCCGCTGGCCCTGTTTTAGATCGAAAACTCCGGGATTGTGTTTTAGTGTCACGAGGGAAAGCAAAGTGAAAACAATGCAGCAGACGTCCACATTTGCCGTGTTCCTGTTACATCCCTTTTCTGGAAGAAAGGAAACAGTGTGAAGATTTGACTATATTAATCCTGATTTGAATAAATAAGGCTAGATTCGACTAAATTTGCTTCACTGACTAAATATAATGACTACATTTTCGATTGTATGACAGACTGCAGGGCACAGATACGACTTGTATTATATTGCTATTTGCTATTGTTGGACGTCTGGTTTGGAACATTTGATGTGTTGTCTTTGTTCTATTTTCAGTTAAATATAGGTTTACCTGATTTACAAGTCATTGCATTCCGTTTTTATTTCCATTTTACTAGGGTTGCACCGATACCGATACCAGTATCGGGTCTTGGGCCGATACTTTGCTAAAATACTCGTACTCGTCCATGTCCATAAATTGCCGATACCATTAACCGATACTCCTATTTCACTGATTGCTTTACAAGGCAGGTGTGATTCCTGACTTCAAACGCTAGGGGGAGACAATGAGCCGGACAGTTAACGGAGATGCCATCAAGTTAGTGTGACTCACCATGGAGCCGAGCTGTGTGCTTACCTAAGGTACGTGCGTATTTATGCTAATCGCAGCGGCTAATCTGAACGCTAACTCTGCTCCGGACTTTTCTGGTTGCGCAATCGCAGTAAAACCACTCCGATTGGCTGGGTTACAGTCTAGGATGCCTAGCATGTTAGCTATGCAGCACTTTGTCTGATTTGAGGACACTGACTTACAGTTTAGCCGTGCAGATTAGCATACATACGCACGTACCTATGTAACTTACAGAAGGCCGT
>JAQLOM010000020.1:10691429-10702140 GCA_030068315.1 Chrysichthys thysi
GAAAGATTTAATTTCATTATTTTTGAAGTCATTTTAACTTTGCAGCATTTCCTTGCACGTGCCTAAAACTTTTGCACAGTATTCTGTGTGTGTGTGTGTGTGTGTGTGTGTGTGTGTGTGTGTGTATATATAAATACGCACACACAACTGTGTATATAATATATATAATATATATAATATTATATAAATGCAGTAAAAATTCAATATGTATCTAAAATAATGAATATTTAAGCAATGCAATATAGTAAATGATAAAACATCCTGCTACAGGCATAGACAAAGAGTCTCACGTATCACAAGATGAAGATGTTTTCTTACAAGGCATGTTATTGGCTGAGGAAGGAAACTAAACCAATCAGAACGTGCTTTTCATTCTCCCTGGCTCTGATTGGCTGCTGCTAACATAGCGCGATCTTGGATAGAACAGCAGGCAGCATCCAAATACGCGTCAAATACATTTACAATGTGTTTAAAAAGTGTCTTTTAGGAAGTTTAAATGTGTTTAAAACATATGGGAGGGGTATTTTAAGGCTTAAACTATTTTTTTTTTTTTAATTTTTTATATGGTCTCTCTATATCGTGGATTTTCACGGGTGGGTCTGGAACGTAACTCCCGCAATAAACGGCGGATCACTGTAAACCAACATCTTCTAACCAATTAAAATCAAGAATTTAACAGCGCTGTTGTTTAAACTCTGATGAGAAAATCCAGGTGTTGAACTTTTGTCTGCAAATGTAGTGTTAACCTCATATCCCTAAACAACGATTTGCATGTAAATTTACCAAACCTCTCAGGAGCAATCACATCAACATTTTCCATGTTTTCTAAGATCTTCTCACGTACATTAGCATGTATTAAATACTTTTAAGTGCGAGTTCTTAGAGTGCCTTTTGAGTCAGAGCTCCTGCCAGTTCCTGCCCTCCTTCACAAACTCCTACTGGTTAATCACAGTGGAGGTGGGCGGCCAGTTTGAATAGTTTGAAGTTTTTCAAACCCACATACGGAGGCTCAAGGGAGCCACTTGAGCCACCATATGTGAGTGATGAACATCTCCTGTGAGCATATGGCCTCACTCATTAGGAATTTATAAGACTCTTTAATGAGCTGTGGCCACATTAGAACAAAGATGCAAGAGGTCCCTCGTAATGCTCGCTCACACTCAAGTGCTTCATGCATTAAGATTCTTAGCGAGTGGCGATGTCTGAAGTGTTATTGGCTTGTCTCGACCCACAGCATGCATGGTGATAAAGCTGTGCATGTGCTCTGTAGGGAACCAATAAAATAAAGCAATAAAACATTTGAATAAGATGTCTGCTGTGGACATCACAAACGTGTTAAGGAATTCAGAAGAATAGGGGGGCTTTCTAAGGTTATGTCCATGCTAATATGTTTTAGTTTTAAAACATTTGCATCTAGTGTCCGTACTACACTGGAATTTCTGAGCATTTTGCAAAGAGCTGCTTGTCCTGATTTAGTTTGAAAACGTTATAGTGAGGATGAGGAAAAACATAGGCTTTTGAAAATGATGACGCGGACGCCCATGTTTGCTTCTTTGGTCTTCTTATCAGTTACGTCATATTCCTCCTTGATCAGTCACGCTCCTATCACATGACCCTTTTCTGGACAGACATTTGTGTAAATGGGCTAGCAAGGACAGGATAGGAAGACCTCATGTTCGTATGAAAAAAACACTGAATGGCATGAAGAAAAGTGTTGGGGCTGATTGTTTCTTTCCCAGCCTGTCAGTCACCCTGACAGTTGGGTTCAGGGTATAAAACAGAGTAAAAGCAGCACCTAGATTTGATTTCTGCAGATAATTTTTAGTCCGCTTCACTGATAATTCTGTAATGCATCATTGTGTGACAGCAACTGAGTTAGACACGTATGATATACAGAAATACCATATTAATATCCTCATAGTCTCTCACTCACAAAGCTAATTTCTTCAAAACCTCCATGTTCGGTTTAAAAAGTTGAACATCTTTCATCTGTGTAAGCTCTCCTGTGGAAAAAAAAAAGCCAGTAGCAGTTTTTAAAAGCTGTCACTTCCCATAGGATTACACATGCTCTGCCGGTTGAGAAAAAATGGCCAAGTGTGAAAACAACCTACGAATATTTAAAAAGAAAAAAAAAAAAAAAAAAAAAGTGAGAAAACACAGGAGCCAATACAGAAATAGAGTGGTGGTGGTGGTGGTGGTGGCGGAGCATCAGTCTGAAGGATCATTACATTACAAATCCTGGAAATGTATAAAAATAACTGTATAAAACATCTAGCTTTATAGTTACTGCATAAAATAAAAAACAAAATGTGTATATATTAGCTAATGATGGATGACTTTAGTATCCTTGAGCTTTTGACTGTAAACTGCAGACCATTCTATCTGCCCAGGGAGTTTACTTTAATTTCCATCACTGCTGTGTACGTGCCCCCCAGTGCTAACACTAAAGAGGCTATAAGTGTTCTCTACAGCACTATCAGTGAGTTGCAATCCACTCACACTGAGGGCTTTTTCCTTGTTGTTGGGGATTTTAACCAGGCCAATATGAAGACAGTTCTCCCACATTCCCACCAGCATGTGGATTGTGCGAACACATTAGACATGGCCTACACCAATGTGAAGAATGCATTCAGAGCAGCCCCTTGCCCCCACCTCAGCTCTTCAGACCATCTATCAGTTATGCTAATCAGAGAAAAATGTACAGTGAGGCAAGAGAGAGTTTGGGCTAAGGGGGCTATCGAGTCACTACAGGACTTTTTTTTTTTAAGTGCACTGATTGTAATATGTTCAAAGCAGCTGCCACTTACAATGACCAAACCAACATAGATGAGTATGCCATGTCTGTGTCAGCTTACATTAACAAATGCAGGGAGGACATCAGCATCACAAAGAACATCGTCACCCAGGCCAACCAAAAACCTTGGATGACTGAAGCATGCAAAATGCTTAAGGCCCGGAACTCAGCGTTCAATTCTGGTGATGAGGAGGCACTGAGAACAGCAAGAGCCAACTTGAACCGTGCCATCAGACTAGCAAAGGGTGCTCACAGTAAAAAAAAAATCCAGGATTTTTTCCACGATGCCACCAAGAACACCAGGAATATGTGGCAAGGCATTTGGGCTATCACAAATTACAGGATAGCACCTCCTGTGAGTCGTTATGATGCAGATGAACTCAATAACTTCTTTGGGACGTTTGAGGCACTAAATAGTTCTCCTGCAGAGAAAGCTGTTCCCCATCAGGATGAAAAAGGCTTTCTGTCTTAATACAGCCAAGGTGTGGAGGATTCTGAGAAGAGTCAATATACAGATGGCCCCGGTTCCTGACAACATAGCTGGGAGGGCACTCAGGGAATCAGGAAAACCCTCAAATCACATCACTCAATGACTACCGGCCCATTGCACTCACTCCCTTTATGAAATGCTTTGAGAGGCTGGTAAAGAAGCTCATCATCTCTAGACTCCTTTGCACGTTTGACCCCTTCCTGTTTGCCTACCGGCCAACCGCTCCACTAAGGTCATCTTCTGCACTCTTTACCTGAGCCTTAAACGTCAGGAGGAGAACACTCATGTGCAGATGCTGTTCATGGACTTCAGTTCAATGTTCACCATCATTCCACAGCATCTGGTAGAAAAACTGGGTCCCCTGGGATACAGCACCCCCCTGTGTAACTGGCTGCTAGGCTTCCTCACTGAAAGACCAGTCAGTGCAGGTTGGACAGAACTCCTCCAACGTCCTCACCCTCAGCACAGGCTCCCCTCAGGGCTGTGTCCTGAGTACTCTGCTATTCACCTTGATGACACACGATTGCATCCCCAAAGCGACCACAAACCACATTGTGAAGTTTGCGGATGACACAACTGGGGTGGGCCTCATCAGGGATGACAATGACCTGTCCTATAGAGAAGGGGGTGGAGCAGCTGGTGTAGACAACAACCTAACCCTGAATTTGGACAAAACCAAGGAGCTTATTATTATTGACTTCAGGAAGTCAACAGACCAGCCCAGCCCTGCTCCACTTCTCATCAACAACATGGCTGTGGAGGTGGTCAGTAGCACCAAGTTCCTGGGGGTGCACATTACAGATGATGTCACACGGTCTGTGAACACCACGTCACTAGTCAAGAGGGCACAGCAGCATCTGCACATCCATCCTGCGCAGGATGATGAGAGCCCACCTGCCCCCCGCCTATGCTTACTACATTCTACAGAAGCACCACAGAGAGCATTCTGGCCAGCTGCATCTCTGTGTGGGGACAGTGGAGAAGATCATTGGGACTTCTCTTCCCTCCATTCAGGACATCACCTCTACATGCTGTATATTCCGAGCTAGGAACATCATCTCCTCCCTCCTGGCCTCTGGAAACAGGTTCTTCAACATAAGGTGTAGGACCACTAGGTTCTGTAACCGCTTTTGTCCCCCAGGCCATCAACCTGCTGAACTCCTAAGTGAAAATTTACCACTTGAACAATTTAAATTGCACTACTGTTAACTCCACAGGTCACTTTACTACTGCACTTTACAACGTCATATGCTCATATATTTTACATTTACATACTGTGCCGAGCCAAGCTGCGACACAATTTGGTTGTGTACACTCAGTGGATACGGAATGACTGATGCACAGAGTCTTGGTGATTCATGATACAACCATGTGCTAATTTTGCATTTATATACTACTGTATATATTTTTGGTAGTATAGTAATTCAGCACTTTTACATAGAACTACATTTAGGCATGTCTGCGATATTCAGTACTTTTTTCCAACCTCCATTTGCCAGCATAAAAGCACTGAGTCTTCTCCTATCAAGCTTGATGTGGTTGGACAATACAGAGTGAGGCACTCCTCAATATAGAACTGCATTGTCTACAGGAGACATTAGAGCTGCACTTACATCATGTAATCCACAAGCCTGTGTATGCTTGACACCTGGCAGAGAAACAATCTCCTGTTTCAATTTGCACCTGCAGCATTTCCTTGAATACTTCAGGGCTATTTTTGGTGAATGGATGGATGTTCGACACCGTGTGCGTGTATCTCTTCTAAACAAAAGCAATCCTGCTGTATTAGTAGTATTACAGATGATATTTGCCCTGCAATTCACAAGATATGTTGTTATTCAATTCACTTTTAGTTGTTTAGTGCTTTTAGCAATAGATCTCAGCAACAGTGGATAGTGTGGCTATAAATCATTCCAGGATACAGGTGTAGAAGTGTACAGGCAAACAGGATGTTGGTATGAGCAGAATGTGAATAAAAGAACAGTCTTTGAGTACAGTAGGCATTCCAGTTCCTCCCGAAGGTGTCCAATGGGGATGAGATCGGGCAAACAAGGTCTTCCTGAACTTTAATTTGCACACAGGTGCATGATCATGCAGGTACATAATGCTCGGGCATTGTAAACAACTGTAAACTTGTAGGTTTGGGTGCAGCAGTTGGGGGAAGGAACACACATGGGTGTGAAGGTCCACATACTTTTGGAAATATGGACCTAAATACAAAATTACAAAGCTAAATAAAACATCTCCACATTGTACAAACGTACATATATAATGTGAAACACACCTGATTTAACTCAGTCAATTCCTAAGACTTTCATGACCAAAATGAGTACCTTGTTCTACCAGGTAGAACTCCAAGTATATACAATACACCCCCCCCCCCATGAGCTGTCTCAAAAAGCATTTGACATTGATTGAAGTTGTTTTATAGTTGATTTGACCAGGAGCTTGAGTATTTCTTCTGACCTCCTACACAGCTCAGGTTAGGCATATCCCAATACACTTCGCAATACACATACCTGCGTTTCCTCCTTCTCTTTTCTTCTTGAAAGCGTTACACTTGAAGCTTCACTTCATCCATGTGCTGCAGCTGCCATCTACGTGTACAGCAACAGTGACATAAAGCCAAGCCACATTCTTCCCACCAAGCAGCAGAGCATAGTTAAAATGAAGTCCTCCAAATGAAACGTTTTCCATCGACAGCAGTCACCATTGCATACTGATCTTCAGTGGTAAAGCTTGTCCAGCAGTGATTCTTTGGCGGTCTTTCCACTGCAGATCATTCATTTCCTTACTCTTGGTTGTAAACCACAGATGGACTGTTTGCATATTGGAATATCATTAGAGTCATGTTTGTCAAAACAGCTGGTGTGCCACATGGCACCCTCCCTTTAAGTTCAGGCCCATGGCACAATGTTATGCCACAGCGATGTTAAAATGCGCTCTGCTTCTTTCGCACTGGGAATGCTGATAACCAGTTGTGGGAAAAAAAGGATGGGGGGGGTTACTTTCTATACTTTTTAATTACATTACATTACATTACAGGCATTTTGCAGACAATTTTATCCAGAGTGATGTACAACGAGTGGAGCAAAAAAAGTACAAAAATTGCAGAACGTCTAGGCAAAAAAGTTCACTTGCCAACAGGGGTAAGTGCCAGAATAACACCTAGTGTCATATTTTGTAGAAGTACCAGTCAGCTAACATCAATGAAAATGGAGCTAACCATAAATGAGTGTAAATGTAAATACACAATACCACAAATCCAACGAAAGGGAGAACAAAACACCAACAGCTAACCCAAAGACATCATGACCAGACTAGACAGAACGAACCCTGGGTTGCGACGGGATTACACAGTGGACAAGGAAGCAGGGGAAAGGTGCAGCCTGAAGAGGGGGGGGGGTGTTCATTTTCCACTTGAAGGTAGTCAGGGAGTCGGCAGTTCTGACCTCAATGGGAAGATCATTCCACCAATGAGGAGCCAGGACAGACAGCAGCCTTGAGGAGGCTGGACAGGAGCGGAGAGGAGGAGGAGCCAGGTGGCCAGAAGCAGCAGAATGAAGGGATCTGGTTGGCAAATAGGGTCGGACAAGTCTCTGGAGATATGCTGGACCTAACCCCTTAACTGCCTGGTATGCTAGCATCAATGTCTCAAATTTGACAAATAGCAAGAAGAGAAATATCAGCAAGAAGAGGGGTAATCTTGCCTGGGATATCTTCCTGTACTGATCATGTTTGGTGAGGAGTCAGTTGAACAAAAACAGTCTGTCTAAAGAGGGTTCAAACCTTGCTAGCCAATAGCCAAGTGTGATTTCTTCACACAGTGAAGTTGTTGTTTAACTATGTACCGTAGTGCAAACTTGTAAACCTAATCAATTCAGTTTGTAATTGCACAATGTCTTTCCAAATGTCTGCGATGATGTTTTAAATGCGTTTTTTTTTTTTTTCCATTTTCACGTTTACTTTTTAATCCGGAGCTCAAAATGCTAGAACTTTACTTCTGGTTGAGATATGTGCACATGAGCAACATATTTGAGGTCAAGAAAGTTTGTAGAGTCCAGAACTATTTATAGTAGAAAATGTCAAAAATTTCACCATATGAAGGGTTTTCCTAAGCCACATATGTGTCATGGGAGATAAGCTGAGCACTGTTCTTCTGAATAATGTTCTCTGTCTCTCTGCCAGTTCCCAGCATCATAAGTTCCAGGAAGAACATAGTTTTCTCCCTCTATCTGAAAAGATCTTTCATCCTTGATCTGGTTTCACAGCATGACCTTTCCTAGGACTTAGCCATTCCACTGCTTATAGACTCTTTCTTTTTTTCCAGGATGTTGTTATCGTAGTTCAATTCTGTCTCATTTCTATTCTGCATCATTTCTATTCTGCATCATTTCATGTCCTAAGAATGACCTTAACAACAAATGTTACTCTTTTTTTGTGCCTTGTATGAATTGTTATGAATTTTTCCTACTGAAAGAGCAATGACAGTGAGACTGATATTCATCGGGCAGTTTGATGCATAAAAGAAACGTGTGGCAATACTTCAGCACTCGCAAAACCGAAAAAAAAGTCTCTTGATCCTCCTACAATCTCGACCGGAGATGCACGAATGGAAAGATCCCAATTAGTGCATAATCATGTTGATTATCACTAATTAGCCGTCGTAATTATCTTCTGCCATTGAGGTCTATTAAATGGCCCATCAAACGATAAAGGAAAATCTTGTGGAGCCCATTTTTCAGAGCAAAAACAAACACAATTCTCCAGGATGCTGTTAGTCTCTAATCAGATGTAAACAGCATTAGCAAGAACAAATGTGAATCAACAGACTGACTTCAACTTGTACAAAGCCACTGTAGTGCTGTATTAATAAAATACACCACTAACCTTCAAGTGGACATACAAATCAGTGGTTCAAAGCTCAGAAGTGGCTATGTAACCACTGAAGCAGGTACATTAACCCTTTATAGAGCACTAATTGAAATGCTTATAGGAGGATAGTACAAGATTTTATATTAAGACATTTTTGCATTTTCATGTTGCAAATCTAGGTCTGTAAATTTCCCATATGTGGCCAGTGTATAGTAATTTTTTCCCCCCCAAAAGTGTACATATATATATATATATATATATATATATATATATAAGAAAAACACATGCAAACTTAACCCTGGAGCACCCCTGGAGTCATATTTGACCCTGACTTTTAATTCACTCTTATGTTCAACCCACTCATTGGTTGGTGGACATTAGTGGACATCTGAGGAGGTCTCATGAGGACCATTTCATAAAATGTAGTAGGAAAGGGTTAATAAAAAAAACACCTGTTTTTGGGTTCACTGAGTCTGTATCAACATTTTTAGCTCATGGAGATTTTTTTTAGTGGTCTGGGATTTCCACGATTAAAGGAACATTTATTTAAGATGGGAGAAATCCATGTGGTTTTACAACCTCACAAAGAGGCATGGTGGGGCTATTCTGGATGTCCACTGAAGTTACCGACTATGGTTCTTAACCCGCTAAAGGCTTAAACCTAAAAGAGTCTTCATGCATGTGCTCGGTTCTATATTCAAATAGTGATAAAACTCGAGAGCTGATTTCCAGAGGTACTGAGAACACTTATCGGCTGGACTGTCTTTGGAAATAAAGGATAACGATCTGCCGTTGCGCCTCTTTGCGTGTGCTTGGCTGCATGCTGATGTGGGATTAGAACGGATCGACTGGATTGACTTTCATCATTTCCATTTCTGGGGAAGTGTGTGTTGGATATGCAGAGTGGTTAGAGGCAGTGACGAAGTCAAAGAACGGGAGTCTAACTTATTAGAAAACATTTAAATCGCATTCAAATAGAGAAATCGATTAATGAAGAGACATGTGAAACCAAACGCCAAAAGTCTCACTGCTAGAAATTGCATTTCTTTGTGTCCTTCATTTTAGCAAAAAAACTTTTGCACTTGACAGTTTATTAGGTACACCTATTTAGTACTCTGTGTGTGAAAGTGTAACTCTCTGAGAGAAGTGTGGCAAATAATATGGTTAATCCATAACAGAGTAATGAAAAAGAAGGAATCATTGGTTTAAGTTTTGGCACTCTTGGTTTGTGTGAATGGCATGCAGAGCTTTCGGAATGAATACAGTTTGTATTGATGATGGAAATTACTTTGCTGCTGATTCCACAGAAACCCATAGCTTGTTTTTTAGCTAGCTAGATTAAACTAATTAAATCTTAATTAGCAACAACAACAAAGATAATACTAAATACAGCTACTACTACTACTAATAATAATATGAAATCTTGGCCAGAAAAGAATCATTTTGTAACTTGGTCAAGTTTTATTATATATTAGTATATGTCCATAATTTGAAAGCACATGGAATATTTGTCTGTAACCTACTCACATGATGCTATATATCAGTAGTGCATGTTTATATTATCTACAGATATTTGCACATTGTATTTATTAAATCAGTGCAAGAAGGAACGGAAATGAGTGCTCTGTGCTCTAACACACAGGCTCGAGTTGTTTTTAGTGTGAATTCGGCTTTAAGCTCAGGAAATTATGTGAAATTCAATAGCTGAATACGACTAAATAAAAGAAACCCCAAAGTTGCACTCTAGGATGGATCTTGCAGCTAGGATATGCTGCAGTGTACCACACAAGCCTAGTCCTCACATTAGACACTGCACATGGAGAGTGCCTGTTTCATAAAAGTATCTTTAAATGTGCTTTAGGTGACATTATTCCTTAGAGAGCGATGGGTCTCAGTGTCCGGGTCTCAACGAGACAAGGCAGAGGAAATACATTTCAATGCTATTTAAATATTTAAAAAAGAGAATTCAGTACCTGTACAGGCCATGTTACAAAAATTCCAACCTGCACACAAAACCATACACACTCGTATAGAGGGACACAAACATGAAAATCCGTGAAAATGAACATTGTCCTAAAAAACAAACTTTAAATCTAACCTACAGTGAGTGAACCTTATCATTATTCAACCTACAGAATGCATCCAGTTGCCTACCCGAAGTCATCACCAGTCCTGCTTAGTCCATGACCTGACCATCTCTGGAGCATCTCATTAATTCGTCCCATCAGAAATATAAAATTGACAAAGGTTCTTTGAACATCATGTGTTCTTTAGCAAGCTGTTCCGCATGTCAATGAGCACCATGGACCTGTATCTGCGCTCTAGGCTCTCCATGTACTCCAGGTAATCACCCACTCTGAAGCCCTCGATGGGATCCTCCTGCACAAGGAAAAAAAGCAAACTTGCTGTCAGTATGTGTTGATTATAACGCCGGCTATATTGGATATTACTTATGAGACTTGAACTGTGAGTCTTATACAGTTGTGGTCAAAAGTTTACATACACTTGTAAAGAACATAATATCATGGCTCTCTTGAGTTTCCCGTTACTTC
>JAQLOM010000020.1:10740818-10753073 GCA_030068315.1 Chrysichthys thysi
TGCATGAGTCGACTTCTGGCGTTAAGGAAGTGAGGAGGAAGATGGGCGGGGAGGAGGTTACTGTACAGCCAATGAAAACATGTCTGACTGAGACCGATTAAAGGGACATGAGTCTCTTTGTTAGGTACGCAATACACAAACAGAAAATGGGAAAACATTGGCGCGTACGAAGCAGAAGGGGAAAATGGCCAGGGCTGTGTTTGTTCGGCACCCGATTATGTGGTTTTGACCAGATGCAAAATTTTGGTGAAATTTTTGGTCGGGAACTGATTTATTCGTGTCTGGAGGAGTTCGTGACCAGAGGTTCCACTGTATATTAAAATAAAAACAAAATGATTTAATTCTAGAATGTCCAGAAAGGACAGGGAGGGAGAATGGAAAAAAAAAATATCTGTAAACTCTGTAAAGTACCCGAGCTACGCAGAGCGACAATGCCAGGGGCTGTAGCTGCCACCTGGGTCACCATCACCCCATAGCCAAACTTCTCACACCTGCTCACCTGAAGAAGAAAAAGAAATGAGATGTATAAGAACAGAAAGAAATGAAAGCTGTTTTGGCTTTAGGCTACTGCTTTGCCTAATGTGAATACTGTGAGTAAAGCAGCAGTGTGGGAGAATACATTCACTGAGCATCCTGGGGGAAAAAAAAAACAAAACAAAACTTTGGGACACTTGGAGAGTTTGTCTCCAGGTAACTAATCGTATTTCACACTAGTTTGCCAATGGCTGTGAAACAACATGGTGGTATGAAGGCATCATAGCATTTCTGCATGAGTTTCAGCCATGTTCTCTATGATGCAGTCTGGAAAATGATGCCTGGAGGAAGCGTAACAGTGATAAAAGCTGGAACTTGTTGTATGATATAATGATTTACTGATATGGCAGTGATAAAGATGTCTGATGCGGGGTGATAAGGAAGTCTGAACATTGATATAGTTATACTCTATTGTATTATACTGCTTTGCTAGAACAATATAAATGGTAAAAAAAAAAAAAAGTGCAGCCGATCCAGCTATCGACATGTTTTTGCCCAGTGGGTAGAAACTAGAAAATCTGGAGTCACCCACACATACACAGGAAGGGCTTGAATCTCCAAACTTTCAAACAAGCAAACTCAAGCTCAAGATCAGACCCAAGACCCTGGATCCCCACGTCCCACTACACCACCATGCTGCCCAGCGAATAAACCAGACGGGCAAAAGCATGTAAAAATACCTTACACATGACTCATATTTTACAAGATTCATACAGGAGTTTATATCTAGTATGCTCTTTTGATCCACTCAAATGACTTCACTATGAAAATTGAGGTTAAACAACATAACACAATATATATACATAAAGTAAATAGATTATTTACACATTATTATTTATTACTGATATTTATTGATCATTTATTGCTTTTTTTTTCCTGGGAGGTCTTATACTGTGACATCCCGATGAGCATGAGCATGTGTAATACTGTTCAATCCATACCTGGAGCTTTTTGGTGAACCTGGTGAACATGTAGGCAACACACTCCTGAGTGGCTCCAGTTTGCTGAAGAAGCATCAGGCCTTTAGGGGTGGCTGCAAAGTTCAGCAGGTTGTCCAAGAGCATCTCCTCCCAAGCCGTTCTGCAGGTGCACAATTAATAATAAACCTAAATGCAAACCTAAAGGCATAGATGCAGAATTATCCGACCCTTTGTTGTTTTTCCTGTTGCCCCACAACATGCCTATCACTTTGAAGACAGATCATTATCATCAGAAAAAGATATTTTGTTTTGTGACATACTTTACTTACATCCTTTGCGACAATACTGTATAGATCCACCTTTTGCTGCACTTAGAGATGCAAGTCTCATGGAGTATGTTGCTATTAGCTTAGCAAAACAACCCTAGTTCTGTGAAGTTTGATGGGTTGTGCTGGTGTACAGCAATCTTCAAGCCATTACACCGAATCTCAAATGGATTGAGGTCTGGACTTTGACTAGGCTATTCCAAGACATGTTATTGTTTCCCTTTAGACCATTCCAGTGTAGATTTAGCACTTTGATTAGGGTCATTGTCCTGTTGTCTTGCTCAAAGAAAAACCTCTGCCCCAGTCCCATATGTCTGACAGACTGAAACAGGTTCTCCTCAAGAATTGCCCTGGATTTAGTGCCATCCATCTTTGCTTCAAGCCTGACCACTTTTCCAATTCTTCCCAATAAAAAAGAAAACAAACAAAAACACCCCTATAGCATGATGCCAGCACCACCATGCTTCACTTTGGGAATGGTGATGGGTTTGCCCCATATTGGCATTCCCCACCATGGCCAAAAATTTACACTTCAATCTCATCTGATCAAAGACCCTTCCTCCATGGGAGTGTCCTGCAACATGCTGTTTGGTGAACTCTGAATACTTTTGCAAGGCCATGTAACTTGTTTTTATGCAAATTTTGAATTTTTTTTTTTTTTTAGAAAACCTTAATGACAATACTATAAGTACAATGAAAATATGAGGAAAATACTGAAAATGTAATGTCGAGCTAAAGTTAGTTTTTCTAAAATTACAGATCCAGCAGTGTTTGATCCCACCTACACTATGAAAATCCTCCAATGATTACATTATGCTCTTAAACACTGACCCATAACACGTTACATGTGTTATACACATTATATGTTTCTATATATGTTTTGCTCGTTTTCTTTTAATACAAAAAAAAAATGCAGCTTGTCAAGTCACAGAGAAACTGGCAAGCTTTCTATCCTAAAGACTTTCCCGTGTGGTAAAATGTTCAGATACAGTTTTACCTCCGACTTAAAGAAAAATAAATAATACTGACACTGGAGCCTCCTTCCATAAATTCTAAAAATAAAAAAAAAATCTTCATACAGACAACTTCACTATATCGACCTCTGTTAGTTGATACTATAGAAACAACAACATATTGGATGGTACATTAAAATAAAAAATATGGATGGAAAATGAATCCAGACTTTCTGACCAGTCAGAATCCAGCATTCAGAGGCACTGAGGCATGATAATACTTAAGAAACATTTGGCTCATGTAAGATGGATGGATGGATGGATGGATGGATGGATGGATGGATGGATGGATGGACAGACAAAGATTTTTTTTCATCAAGTTCTCTAAGACTTACATAATAAACCCTACTAAAGAAACTTGTGACAGAAATCTATTTTCACATCATTTTAGAAAGTGCTACGTAATGCAGGTTTGGATATAAAATCCATGACTGTGTGTATCTGGCTGGCACAAATTATTCTGAATATTTCTCTAGGACAGCACATACTGATTCTTCTTCGTTTTTTTTCTTTCTTTTTTTTTTTAATCTGCCCACATTTCAAAGATCTCAGTAATATTTTTAAAACTGCTAGATGGAAACATCAGAAAGAGAGAAAGACGAATAGACAAAATCTCACATGCTTTGAAGGTCCTGGGAGGACGACGGTGCGAGGGCGCCGGCAACAGGAGTGGGAATTCGTTCTGAAAGTGAACTCGCCTGCAGGCAAAATGCTTCACAATGAGACGGGAGCCCCTCAGGACACCTGAACACTTGATCTCACAGGGACAATACGGCTAATATCGGTCTCTATTCAAGTCACACTGCCTTGTAAGATTTGACTGAGAATGGAGTGAATTTCTCACAGGTGTATCTCCGTCACTGCTGCCCTTCACACAAGCTATTTCACCATTTTGAATCATGCAACAAGAGACTGAAGCGAAAAAACATTTCTGTGTCATTTATGAGTTATGTTTATGTTTCCCTCAAGTAAAAATGCTGAAGCGTGTTACTGGCAGCAAGCCAAAATCAGTCCGGTTTTCCCAGACCATCACGCATTCTTTACAAATCATGCTCCACTGGTTTTTATTTACCTTCTCTTTCATCTGAGTATATGTACATATGCACTACCTTTGCTGTATAAACTATGCTATACAAACAAACCTGTCTTGAAAGATCATTGACAAAAGAGAGGCGCAGAGATTGTTTCATATGCTAAGCTCCTGGTAGTGTGAGCACTAGCGAGGTTACCTTTCTCCACGCCTGGGCTATGCATTCATGCAGGCTGTAGGGTCTGAGCACCTGCAGCCCCTCGCACGTGTTGTACATCTGACGACACACGAAAATGAAGGCCCCCTTCACGGCGCCTGAGTTCTGCAGCTCCTCGCACGCACGCAGCTCTTTAGCCAGCAGTGCCTGAGTGAACTGCACAATCACGTGTGCTGCTGAAATACTGAAAATAAACACAAGAAAAAGTGATTAAGTGACAAAATACTCAAAAGGGCATTCAGACACAACTTTGCAAGTAAAGCTAGATTGACACTGTTTATTTGTTTACACAGATTTGGGGATTTGGGAGAAGAAGAAAAAAAAAAACCTCGTTATTCATGCTGTCTCGGAGTGGCTTGAATGTGGACATGATGACAGACATCGTGAGCTAAATTAGTTTTCCTTACCCTTCACCCTCAGCAGAAACAATCTTCCTCTCATACAGGAAAAGTGCTAAGCCGCGTTCGGTGGTGGCAATTCTCGCAAGTGTGTCTGCTATGTGGGTGAGGCTGCTTTCTGGAGAGTTTAATTTGGCCTGTGAAGGGATAAACAAATTGAAAAAGGCTTTTGGCAAATTGTGAAATGCATGCAGAATGACAGTTTGGGGCTAGGAGCAAAATCTTTTTCTGTGTTGTGCTTGAATATTTATAATCCGTCTACTGTTGAGTCCAGCAGGGATAGCTGACGTTACCGAGGCCTAGATCCAGTATTTTTCAACGAGGGACGAGATGCGACTGTGAGGACTGTGAGGCTGTAAGTTACTGTGAGGGTTAAATTGTTCGTTATCGTAGGACCATAAGACATTTTGAGATTTCAAGATACTGTAAGACTGTAAGTTATTGTTAGATTATTAGTAAATATTATTTAACCGGTTTTATTTATTTTCCCCTTTTTTTAAACCCCAAAACTCTGAACTACTTAAAATCCCAAATCCAGACATTAATATCATCGTAGGAGAATACTTTTTCAAGATTACACTAAAATAATTAACCTAAGATAACCTAAAATAACACTTAAGTTCATGTTGACTTTTTGATTAAATTATTGGGTTTTCGACAAATCCATCGTAATCGAACCGAATCAGTCAATTCGATTTCTAATATTTTGGCAAGGTATAAGACGCTTGGAGTCCTGCTGTCAGAGAAACATCAGTAACGTGTTGATGTGATGAAGTGGAGTTACTGTTACCTCCCTGAAGATTAGATTTCCTGTTTCATCATTTACTGATATCACTCGCCAACATTACAGACATTCGCCCATGTGGTTTTCCTCTTCTATTTATTAAAGAAACATATCATGTATTTTATCCCTTTATAGTTATCAATAGCACACTTATCACTTACATTACAGCAGCTATAAAGAGTTGTTATCTCATTTTCTCCTGAAGCTAATACGCCAATAAAAAAAAAAAGTTTCCCATGGTATCAATAACATGAAAAGACTCAAGAAAGATTATACTGTATGTTTTTATTCGTTAAGTAACACTGTTACTATAGCAACAATATTGCATGAGGATAAGTACAGTGACGTAAACCTGTACTTTGTATTACTGTTAGAGCTGCTGTTATAAAAAATAATTTTAAAAAAAGGTCCACATTGGAATCGATCAGCTTCAAGAATTCAGCACCTCTGGGGTATAAAACAAATATAACTTTGTGAGAGTTGATCTAGATTTCAAGAAGACACAAGACCATTGGAAGTGGCTACTTTTTGCTGACCTGTTTTCCTTTGAGCAGGGCGAGGATGGGCACCAGCAGGGTCTCGACGACCGGGATTTGGTAGATACACTCCACAGCGCATTCGGTGCGTTCACACAAGGTCCTCAAGACTTCCATCACCAGATTAGTGGGGGAGAGCGAGTCTACACGACATTACACATCACATATATCAGTGCACATGCAGCTATGCAGGCTAATCATGATCCTGCACTTGGTCACAACGCACGCTGGAAGGTGAGCGGTAATATAATAAAATACCCGTGCTGAATCTGGGTATCCGTTTTCACCCCGGCTACCATGTGGGCCAAGATATGGATTGAGCTCTAAAGAGTGCATTGACTGATCAAACGCAGTCAGCACAGAATTCAATCACTTAGCCACAGAATACCTACCTAAAACTTAAAAAAAAAAAAAATAATAATAATTAATTAATCTTTTTAAATGTCGGGCGGCACGGTGGTGTAGTGGTTAGCTCTCTCGCCTCACAGCAAGAAGGTATCCAGGGTCGACCTGGGCGCTTTTCTGAGTGGAGTTTGCATGTTCTCCCTGTGTCTGTGCGGGTTTCCTCTGGGTACTCCGGTTTCCTCCCACAGTCTAAAGACATGCCCAGAGGGGATTAGGCTAACTGACTAATCTAAATTGGCTGTAGGTCTGAATGTGAGTGTGAATAGTTGTCTGTCTCTGTGTGTCGCCCTGCGGTGGATTGGTGACCTGCCCGGGGCGTAACCCCACCTCTCGCCCAAAGTCAGCTGGGATTGGCTCCAGCTTCCCCCCGCGACCTTGAACAGGATAAGCGGCAGAAGATGAATAAACTCTTTTCAAATGAGTAAAAATTTCCTCATATATGCAGCTTAATTTTTCTTTCTTTTTATTTAGCCACAGAAACGATTTCCATCACTGTAAATTAATTAAAAAAAAAAAAAAAAAAAAACTTTCTTCAAAGTAGGTCCACTCTACCTAGTGCATTTCTTGCACAATTGAAACGCCTATCAAACTGAGATTCATCTATGGAATATAACGGAGTTCAAATAAAGGTTGCACACAATCTTCTCTCTATTGTATGTTCACGATAGATTAAAGTATTTGCACCCTTGGCTTGATTCAGGTGATTCACAGGCCTTAAAACAGACTCATTCTGTCTGTTTGGCTAATTGAGAAGATATGCAAATAAATGGAGGCTTTCGGGCAATATTTTCGCCACTCGCTCCTGTAACTCATCACCACCGCGCAACCTCTGATAAACTCCTCCGTGTTTCACAGATAGCTTTATGGGATCCGAAACCGACACGCGCACTTGACCAAGGCACGGATGATCCTGGATTCGGATTAATTACCAACTTGGGCCGTGCTGCAAAGTCCAGTGGAAAAGTGCTCAGACCGGCCAAGACACCTAGTCAGACTTTAGAATCAATACAGCTTTACTGAAGCTAGCAAAGGGCTCATTGATTCACCTCATTAAAGATTAGCACAAGGTAGGGTTGATGAATCACTGCTTAATAACTAGCATTGATTAATTCAGAGGAAGACGGCGTGCAGGTATCGATGAAATCAAACAGACATGAAATGGCAAAAAAAAAAACACAGAGTCAAATCGAGGAAGGTTTGCATCAGACACAGAAGGAGGCCTAAAGAGTCATTTTATTGCTTACTTTTTTTTTTTATACAATGGACCATAAAAATACTTTCTACGGTAGAGCTAATAATTTCACAGAGTGAGAACATGAACTCAAACTGATATGCTTATCGTCGCACGTACACACCCTACTGTTAATTTAAACTGGTCAGCAGATGAGACGTGATTTAGTGAGACACACCTGCGTGATTCACCTCGGAGTGATGTGTATTTGGGTGCAGATACATGATGTTAATCAGTATCACCACCAACTCACTCAGAGTCACAGGATCTGGAATAGATAAGAGGGTGATATATTCTGACTAAAATATACAGCATGCACAGATATCTCACCAGCAGGTTGAAAATAATCTTAAGATAAGGTTATGAGGAATTTCTGGTGGAGAAGGCCATACTGGTTACGTAACACATTTAGTTATTCATCCAAAGCAACAGGATACAACTGAGATTTAAGATTTGAGCTTCTGATCGACGGGCTAAAGCCGAAACCACCGAGGCACCACTTCATGCTTTGCTGTGCCACACTGACCTCTTCGCTTCCTCACTTTAATGGGGAAAAGCTTTCTCCCATTGGTGTACATCAGAAGCCTCCCGAGCACACACAGCGAGTGAACAAAGTGAGCATACTCCAGCTCCTTAGCGCTGTAACAGCTTCTCTGAGCACAGCCTGAAGACACAGGACACAAAACAGTACGGCTCATTAGATTTACTTCTGTCGTTCTATTCACTTCCTACAGTGGCACAGCTATGACAGTACATCCATCTGCAAAATAAGTCACAGACATTAATGCACTCGTTGAAGGAAGAATCAGATTATTTTCCAAGAACAAGACATCCTGAAGCGGTTTATTCTTCTTATACTACGGTGATTTGCCCAACCAAACAATGTACAGATGCTCCCCTAGTTACGATGGCCTGACTTATGACTTTTCGAAGTTCTGATGATGATTGCAATATGCTAAAAATTGTCAAATATTTAGAAAATATTTAAGATTCGCATTCGGGCATCGCTGGCAGGTCAGCGTAACAGCGTATGATGTACGAATCGTTCAGACGACGCCCGGATATACATGGCACTCGCCTTGCGTGATGCCTCACTCTCTCCCGCAACTCATGGAGTTAACTTGTGTATCGGTGTACTGTACAGTGCATTACTGCGTGTGTTTTTTGTGTGCTTCCAGAGCTAATTTGAATTCAAAAGCATGTCTTCTAAATGCTCCAGCATGTCTCCTACAGGAAAACACTCCTGGGTAGGTTAGGCTAAGCTTGGCTAAGTTAGGCTAAGCAGTGGTTCGACATACAATATTTTCCACTTACGATGGGGATATCGGAACGCATCTCCATCGTAACCTGAGGACTATCTGTAATATTTGCTAGGAATAACACAACATACTTTATATTGATTTATAGTTCATTTTAGGCTGCATTCACAGAGTAGGCAAAAGTAGCCCAAATCTGTTTTTTTGTTTTTCTTCAAATGTGACAGATATGTAACTAGCATGGCCGTGCACACAGCAAAAAACACCATATGTGGTGAATGGTGAAATCCAAAACGTAACCGATACCTGGCAAAGCCACTGAACTCTGAACAGGCAGCTCAGAGTTCGTGAGATTTTTTGTCAACTTGACCTTTGTCATCGTTTTCGAAGCTGGGAAGGAAAGATGGCGGACAGCGGTGAAGGAGGATTTCAGTGGCAGGACGGTGAGGGACCCAACCTCATAAACATTTGTTGTGATGTTGCTGTGCAAGCAAAATTAGAAGGCACATATCTCAATCGCGCCGTCTTTGTGGAATGTCTGCAAAGCTCACATCACAGCAGGTATAAATAGATGTTCCCAAACCAGCCTCTCTTTTTTCTTTCTCTTGTCTAGAACTTATCTCACCCTAGACATCCCATAGGGAAAAACCTAAAGTTACAGCTTGACATCTAACTGCTATAAAGCACTAACACTAAAGAAAGATTCCTTGCAAAAACATTGGGACGGACAGGGGGTAGCTCAGGGGGTTAAGACATTGGGCTACTGATCGGAAGGTTGGGAGTTCAAATCCAAGCACTGCCAAGCTGCCACTGTAGGGCCCTTGAGGGCCTTAACCTCAAAAAATGCTCAGTTGTATAAATGAGATAAAAATGTAAGTCGATCTGGATAAGGGCGTCTGCCAAATAACGGAAATGTAATATATTAATCGTCAGTGCTTGACCTCTCTAATGCTCTAGTGGCTGAAGGAGATCACAAATCCCCAAAGACACGCTCCAAAACCTAGTGGAAAGCCTTTCCATGAGAGTGGAAAACTAACTCTGGAATGTGATGTTCAAAAAACCTGAAATAGCACATATGGGGATAATTGGTCACGTGTCCACATACTTTTGGTCACATCGTGGATTAGAACAAGCACATCGATATAAACCTGTGATTGGGCAGCACAGCTGTTATAGAACATTACCGGTACTCAATTCCTTCTGACCAATCAGGATTGAGAATTCAATGGTGCGGGTATCATGGGAATTCACTGTGCAAACAATAAACATCTGTCACCTGTTTTGCCTGTAGTGGCACTTTAAATGGGCTTTTAAAATAGACCTAGAAAGAAAGTGTCCATGTGGCTGCGAAGCACTTTCTGGGTCATGCAGTTCCAAACCAAGGCTAAAACCAAGGTCTCATCACACAGCAGCTGCAGAGTCAACGTAAGCAATGTTTCCACAATCAACACAACTCTCAGCATTTAAAGATAACAAACTCGTAGACATGGCTGTGCTTCTGCAACTTCTGGTTTCGGTCCTTGGTGCAAAACTGATTTTTGACAACGTCTATCAGGAGCATTCTGACTTGTGTGTTTCTAAGGGAAAGACTTATTTAAAAATAAACTCTACAAACCCAGTTTGTAACATCCAAACTGCAGTCTGTGGAAAAATCCTAACTACAGGCTATGGAACAGCTATCTGAACTCACATGGCCTCTGCGTTATCAACGGGAACGCGATAGAGTGGCACCGAGCCTCGGAGGATCACGCTGGAACTGCATGTACAGAAAAACAAAGGCAAAACTGGCTGTTAGCCAGGACTTTAGAGCCAGACTGCTTATTCAGCACAAGGCAGAGATGTACGAGGAGAAGAAGATAAGAAAACCTTCGGTGTACATATTCAGTGTGAATTTACCCTGTTAGAAACTGGAGCTAATTTAAACTTCAAATCACTGTGCTAATTCACACCTGGTTTGGGGAAGCAGACAAAAATCACACACTAATCTAATTTCCTACATCAAATTCAATATTTGCCAGCGATACACACTCAATTACTGCAAACAACTGCAAACAAAAGGTGCAAACAGCTTAACAGTGGATGATGCTAATTGTAAATATAGTGAGTAGCATTACAATTTCATAGAGTCCTTTAGAAGAAATTTTCCGAGACATCTGAGGAAAACATTCATATTTCTAACATCTATATCTCGTTTCCCCCATCATTCTGTCTTCACACCATTAGTACAACAGGCTCAACGGCTATGTACAAGCTAGATAAATTGTCAGCCTCGGTCATTTCGCTAGTTTACTCTCAGTGTCTTTATTTTGCAAACCGAAAGTATAGTGTTCGCCTTCAAGTTACATGGCGCACCAAAGCTACATTATGTACAGTATATTTAAGTGTTTATAAAGAAAATTCATGAATGTGTTGCTATTAAGAACAACCAGCAATTATATTAGGAAATGCTAATGAATCAATTTGTTTTTTGTTACAACAGTTACTTTTTCAGGTTCTTTTATGTTCTCTTGCATGGCTTTCTTTGGGGTTTAAACTCCCCGATTAAGTGAAGTACTCCAGACACTATATTTATGCATTATCAGGCAGCGTAACTGGATATCAGACTTTTTAGGTCCTGAAAATGAATAGATGACTAAAATGAATTATTGAAGTACACCATAGTTATTTAGCATGCTTCCCCCTAGAATCCATACACATACCAATCTGCTGATGCTCCATAGCATGAGTGATCTCCAAGGTTCCCTCTCTGGTGGCATCACAGGACTCCAAATAATAAATGCACTGTTGAATAGCTGTAACAATCTGAAAGGAAAACAGCGCATTCGTAAACTTTAGGCACTCCAGTAAATGACTTCAGAGTCCCTTTCCCAGCAAAAATACTCTGAATCAGTATGGCCTTCTAACCTTTAAGTCCATAATAATACAGTACACTAGTGCTGCCACTAACGACTAATTTTCTAACAATTAATCTTTCGACTAATTTTTCGATTAATCGATTAATCTAAATGACTAATTTCCAAAATAACCAAGTGGTTGCAATTTTCATGTGCTCATTTTATGTTTAACAAAATTCAAGGGCCAAAGCACAAAATTTCACCTCTGTCGTGACAAAAGTAAACATAAGTACTATAAAACTATGCTGAGTCAGCGGGTGGGCCTGTTGTGAGAATTGCCTACATTTTGTATTTTAAAAGTAAAGTTTTACCTTCAAGTTTATTGCTTTATGGAGTTGTCACATAATGCCATTTTCTGAGCCAGCTACTTGCATTTAATTCAAATAGAGCCATAGGCCAACCAAAATTAAGTAATGAGTACAAGAAAAGAAGATGTAAAAAAAAAAAAAGGATCAAAACTTGTGCAAAGGTTCATGCTACCAACAAGTGTGGGTTATAGGTGTTATTATTCCAACCACATGTTTTAATGTTAAGCCTAGCTGATGTTAAAAGTTCTGTACCAGATTATGATTGTATAATTAATGGTAGGCTAAATGACATGGCATTTCACACACATGTAATGTGACAAATGTAAGCTATTTGGTGAAAATGTTAGATATTTGCAACAGCCTCTTCTTGATAGAGCAATATCCTCCCTGCAGGTGAGTTTTG